>JAQFZN010000062.1:0-67225 GCA_034687075.1 Geophilus carpophagus | reverse complement strand
TTTTTTCCATTTTATTAAATAACGGATATTTTACTGTTAAAATTAACAGAAAATCCCCTGAACTTTTACTGAAATTTTTTACAGTGCAAATACAATGCACTAAAACTGCTAAAATGGATCAAGTGTTAATTTATAATTATTTCATTAAGAAATACTTTATTTTAAAAAAAAATGTTGATTACTAAACACAATTTGTTGGGTATTTGTCACTTTTGGCACGAGTAACTTTTGGCAGCTGAGAGATATTGCAAAACATCTTTCTATTAGCTAGAAATGAATGAAAATGTTCACCAATGAATAAATAAATAAATAAATAAATAATAAATAAATAAACAAAAACATGTTCCTGGAACAACAACTTGGCACAGTTTATAAACCTGACAAAATAATATTATTCACAGTATCGGATATACTATAGTGAGCCCGGGGCCTTTGCTCCAGGGCCCAAGAATACCACTTGTTTTCAAATAGATAAAAATCCATAAGAAAATAGAAAAAATTAATAAATACTAAATCAATTGCTATCTATTGAGGGCCCCAACATACAAGTACTCCAGGCAGTCAAAAGTGTGTTTATATTCGATTTTATGTTTACGTAACTTGAACCCAAGTTTGAAATGCAAAGCTCAAAGCAACCTCACACCAGCAGATAATAAAACATGCCAACTGTTCATACATAATTGACAAATTGAAAAGATTTCAACAAGCCAACATGTGCATTGATTAACCCTCGAGTGCTGCTTTGCACGCTCCCAAGAAGCCTTATAGTCATTCGCACACTTTTCATCACTTTATTACACTTTTTTTGCATAGTAATTCAACTCGCATTAACTTGAAATTGATCAAACAGTTCTACAACAATATATCGTAAGAATTCTACTGTTTACGAGTTTACGCAATATTTTTTTGTTAATTTTTTCACGGAAATAACGGTAAGAATAAATAATAGGTTGTAAATTTACCTCATTTGTGTTATTACGATCACTTCCACTTCCTTGTGCTTGTCCCGTCATTGCAACAAGAGCAACTCCTAAATTGCATCGTGATCCAAACAACGCGAGGAATCCGATAGATGCCAAAAGTGCAATTGTTGTTCTCTTGGTCATATTCGCGCAACAGGGACATTCCGGACTCAGAAACGTGGACGACTGCGCTGGGAGGCCCGCTCCCGGCCCTAACGGCACCGTCCCGGAGCCGGACCTCGGTGCGCCTCCAGCTACGGTGTCTTCATCTTCGCCGCTCTCGAGTCGAACGAATCCCTTTTCATCGTCCGTCTTTCTAATAGACCAAAAATGACGTCACCAACATTTAGTCCATGCTCAACACCCACATCCCCCTCCCCGCCCAGTGAAACGCGTACTCTCCGTTAATGACATCACCGTCCGGTCCATTGAAACGAGCGAATTAAGTGTCATCGAAGCAAACAGAGTGACGTCACACGTCTCCCTCCCTTCCCATCCACTCTCATCTCCCGCTGTTTACTCGTCGCGCAGAAATTAATCCTCCGCTCGCGTCTCATAGCGCTCCCCCTTTCCGATCCGACCCCAGCTCCTCCCCCATCATCCCCCCCTTCTCATCAGTTGCCAAGCAGTGAAGCTCCCCCGATGGGGGGAGGATGCAATGGGCCGGCAAGGCTTCTTTCGGGCATGCGCAACTCGTTGAACGAGACTCATTTCCGTCTCCATGGAGACCGCATCTTAAATCTAGGCCAAAATGGCGGTCGGCACGCGTTTGCAATCCCATTTTCGAGAGCCCAAAGAAAAAAACACGGCTACTTGGATCGTTTCCAAGGCCATTTGCTGTGTGGGAGGCGGAAGATGGGAGAGCTTGCTAGAAATGAGATCACGTGACCAGTCCACGCTGATTGATCCTCGGCGTTTGTTTACTTCGCTCGGGGTCATGAGCGCCAGAGACGCGTCGTAATAAATGAGGGCGGCAATCGGGATGACAGGGAGACGCAACCTTCACGCGTCCTAAAGGGATCCCGCGTTCATCTCCCTTTCCACTTCAAGTTAATTACTCCTGTACGGGGGGTGGTGGGTGGAGGGAAATATTGGGGGAGGTGAAGGTGGGGTAGATTGGGAAAGATGAAAAATAGAGAAGAGAAGAGAAGGGGAGTTTATGCGTCTCGTGTGACATGGACAATTGACGCACCTTGCTAATAATGAACGCCACTTGTGTGAACGCGGGAGTTGTGCTGATTGGACACTCCATGCCGGACGCGTATTTAAATAGGTTCCATTTGATGAGTAAAAAGATGTTGTGTATGGAGATGGGAAAAGAGGGGGAGATGAAAGTGGATGACGTCATAAAGAGATTGAATCCTCGAGTGCACATTGTTTTTTTCTTTTTCTCTTTTTTGTGTGTGCTCTGCTTTTTTCCTCACCCCAAAACCCAAGTCCTGCATTCATCAATAGTTCGAAGGAGATTTTCCATTTACAAATATAAATCAAAAATAGAATTTATACTTTGTACAAAATTTACATTGTACGTTATGCAAAATGGGAATTTCAGTTGGCGAATTCAGCAATAGATATTGGTGTTGCTTGTACTGTATGTTTTATTTGAAAAAGTACACCATTTTAATGTAAAAATGTCCGACCAAGGAAGTGCCCATGCACTTAGCAGCCATTAATCGCGCCATTGGTATATAAGATCAAGTTTAGTATCGGTATTTAACCATGTGATCTGTCTCAGCCATATTGGTTTCATTTATAGAAAAGGAATTTGAATTCTTTTTCCAATTGTCTTGTTGAAGAATTGGTGTAGAAAAATGAATTCTAGTTTAACTTACGAATGGAAATGAAATAAATATGGCTGACTATTAGTAGATTTGTTTGTTGGATTGGTTAATTGCAAATTCCTGGAAGAGTTTTCGTTAAGAAAAATTTGTCTGAGATTTTAGAGTTTACATTTGTAAAATGTTTCATATTTGAGAATTTTTATTTAATTGACTTCATTTATTGTTAAAAGTTATTTTTCCTAAAAAATTTATATCAATTTTACAATTTTAGTAGCAAATTTCAACAGTAAATCGCCAGAAATCTTTCGAATTCTGACATTAAAAGTTTGGATTATGAAGTAAATTTTTACTTTTTAATTATGCATTAATTTTTAAAAACTCACTTCTCTCCATTTCTAGAAAACCAAAAATCTCAAACATAAATTCTTCCCACAATGACAACCCTTTCTTCGCCATTCAATCCATTAAACATTTCAGTTTCCTTACCCTATTTTATTTTTGATGTTCTGTAATGATGGTAACTCAAATTCCTCCCGAGCGGGCAATTTCCTAAATTAGATAAATAGATAAAAGAAAAAAATTAGAAATAAAAAACTTTATTAATTACGTCATCACTAAATCACACACTCATCCATTTCACACACGACTCACCACTCTGCACGTGCAACAGGCCACGCACCATCAACTTTGGATCCCGCCATGGGCTTCAACCCTTTCTTTACCCCCCTCCCGCCGGAAATTGCGACGCATCCGTAAAAAAGAAAGCCAAGTCGTCATGGAAACCCCTTTTTATTACTTCCGCCCATTTCGTGTCTGCCTTTGTTAGCCCTCGAGGGGATACCCCCACTCACCCATCGTTTCTTTACACAACCCCTATGGCTACGGTCCACCCCTAGTTTTGTCCATTTCGACGCGTCTAAAAGCTTTTCGAGTTCCTCGTGACGTGTACGAGGTTTGGCGTCTAATAACGTCATGGTTGCTATAGAAACGCAGACTCATCATTGAGGACGTAAAGAAATCAAACCGAGACCCACCCAAAAGACATGGGTTTTTATTATACTCTAGTGAGGGGGTGTTTAATTAGTTTCAAATTATTGATATCACTAAGGAATTGTTTGGGTTCTATCAGTATTACAAGGTCAGAAATATAACTCATTTATCAACTCGCTTTATTGATCTGGATTATTTGATACGTCATAACCAACAATAAGTATCTTTTAACGTCGCAAATAAAATAGGCGTTAAATGTTGTATTTCAACGTGATTAAGGACAAGTAGTTGTGCGAAGTAATAGTAAATAACTTGTTTGTTATGAAATTATTAGGAAATATATTAATAACGTACAAGTTGTATAGAAATATGTGCATTATGAAATTCTATGTTTACTGGTTTCGTGTTGATCATACTGAGAAATCCAATACTATTTTGGTATTTCTGAAGTTAAATAAGTTTAAAAATTAAGGTATAGTACTATTTTGGTGTTTTTTAAGTTATTTTTAACTTGGAAAATGCCAAAATAGTGCTTTAATTGGTTTCTGTTTACATCCCGTAAAATCAATTACTGACAAATCAACACAAAACAAGTTTATATATAATGACAATATTAAAAAATAAAATTTATTTTTACAATAATGTATAGAATTTTACAGTACTTAATTTTTTTTAACATAAAATTGTTTTTATGTTTCCGTTTTGAGCAATGCATTACGGAATATAGTTTTTGGCAAATGATAATTTCGTTAACAACATTACAACAAATTATCGTTAGCGTTAACGTTGAGTTGAGTATAACTGCAACAGTCTCTAATAATATTGTGATGGTTTCTTATAAATAATTTTTCATTTACTGTTAAATTTTACGGAATTTTTAATTTTTTTTCATAAATACGTTAGACCGTCTTTTTGCCAATGACGTAATTCATATTGCATCCATCAACCCGACATAAGCAGCATCTTTTAGCATTCAGCGTTCATCGCGCACTTCATTTTCAGTACGGGGGCGTCTCTATTTCCCTCGCAGCGTTCCTTTCTTGACCCGGGTCCTTAATCGCCTTTGGCAGACCCGCTAATCAGATGATGGTGCGAGACAATGGACGTAGGACGCGCAGGCGCATCACTCGACCTGTCACCCTCTCCCCGTTTTCCACTACCCCACTCTTTTTGTTCGCACTCCCTTGTCTGACCCCCTCCCTCATCGATCGGTGCATTAGAGAGGGGGGTCGGGGAGACAACGACAGCCATAAAGGCACGCGCGGTGCGAGCCTGATGGACTAATTACGTCGCCAACAGACCCCCACCCACACAACCCCTCTTCTTTTCAGATATCGCTTAATGGAGTGACGTCACGTGGGTGGAATTCACTGGACCGCCCTCTTCAACCGGTGCGATTAATCGGTGTCACCAGTCACGGGGCGTTCCGACATACGGTGTCGGCTTAATGACGGGTAAGGAAATTGGTGCGTTATACCTAACAAAAAATAGTGATGGAACCATCAGTTCACGTCATTTAGCGAAATCTAGTGACGTTATTCGAATAAATATCGTATTTTTTGAAAATAAAACTTATCCTTGATTATAAACCGCTTGAATATTATTTGCGGGTTTTCTAGTACACGTTACCCTCGATTATATTTACAGATGTATTCTGTACGGTATTGAATAACAATCTAATTACGTAATAGTTTGATATTTGCATGTGTAACGCGTTTTGAGTAGGCCACTTGTTGCCCGATTGAGGGACGACGCACAGGGGTCTGTAAGGCGACGACATGGGAACACGGATGGCGGGGGTAGGGATGGAGGTGTGTCGATCGATCGACAGTCGATTGCATGCCAGTCACATTCGCAATATCAAACTAGGGGTGTGATGAATGGCGTCGAGGCCATCTTATGATGGACTGCGGCGGTAAGCGTGAACTGTTGCGCTCCGTTGCTCCTTGATTGGATCAACTGTCATTGACGTCACTATTTTTCTAGTTATGGAAGAGAGAAAAGAAAAACCCACGGTCGTAAATTGTTGGACATAGCAGTTAACAACACCCTCCCTCCTCGTCTTCGCATTCCATGTCGTTCCTACAACGCGTAGAATTCCTATACGAATTCATAAAAGGAAGTGTTGGAGAGAATTTGATTGCACATTGACTTGGTTTTAGATCAGTTTGAATTTTGACTGTTTTACCAAACTGGAGTACCAAATTTAAATGTTGGTGTACTGGTATCTAAAGTTAATTAGTTTCATACAAGAATACTAATTTTAATTTCATTTTAATTACTGTTAATGAAAATCATGTTTGTTATAGTTGTGTTTTAGATGTTGAATAAAAGATCCAGTAAGGGTACTGGTACTGCTAATGTCTTAAAATGTCTTAAAATTTTGAATACTAATAAGATTTAAATAAGAAACTTAGAATTAGAGATATTTTACATTTACTAAAAGTAGTTTACAAGAATCTACCAGTTTGGTACTGGAATTTGGTACCTACATTCAGTACCGTGTACGTTTGATTGAAATTCTAACAGTTTTAGCCAATTAAAGAATCGATAACCCAAGAAAAACTACCAGTACACAAATGGCAGTAATGAATCTGGGTAAGGATAAATTATAAAAAATAAATTTAAATTAATTTAATCCTCTTATGTAACTGATTACTGGAAATTGATACTGGTTTATCAGAATTATTAACTGGAATAAAACATGAATACTGTACCAAAAAATAAAATAAAATAAAAAAAATTATATCTGCATTTAGAGATTTATTAATCAAAATAAATTGCCAGTATTCAATAATCAATGGGAAAAAAATAGAATTGAGTACTGGAAAATAAGTAATTTAAAATAAAATGAAATTCCTTTTAAAAATAAAACGAAATTCTGCCAAAAAAATAAAAAACAAATGAAATGGAAGAAAACAGAGCCAAAACTGCTTCATTTTCTTTGTGGCCAAGTTCCTACTGGTTAAAATTGATCAAAATAGCAAGTTGGAAATAAAAATTGATTTTGGGTCAAATAGAAAATGGTAAAATATTTACAGTTAAAGTACTAAAATAGTTTGATAAAAACAAGTGCTGATCAATAAAGACCAGTTGCGGTATTTTGACATCATCAAATGTTATCAATACTCACATTTGATGCGGTTAAAGTCGTCAGTACAGCTGGGTACTGATTCAAAACCACAAAACAAAACACTGAATAATATTTTAAAAGTTGATTACATCGCAACCAATTAAAACAAATCAATTCTCATAACTCAATTCATTTAAACACATGAAAAGGGCAAACAAAGTAGTGGTCTAAAATCGCATCAGTGCGGGAACTGGCCGGAAGTAAAATTAACTTGATAGACACGAAAAAATCCAAATTAAAAATTAATTAAAACTATTTCTTTACTTATTTCGACGTTAAATTGACGCAGTACGAATTTACTCCCCGCTACGAAGGATTAAACGTCGCGTGCCCCACGGAGAAGCCGAACAACAGGCGGGACTTTCAGAAGAGTGCGTTACAGTGAAGCGCGTTTTTGTCGTGTTTTTGTTTACGTGACTTACTCTTTTAGGGAGTTGAGGACCCCGAATCCCGGCATGATGGCGGGCGGAAGTGGACTTGTTTCGGTCACGCTTTAGTCGCTCGCTCCATGAGCCGCTCGTTCGGAGGCCATTAGTTAATTGCGTGGCGGACGCAGTGAAGACGCGGGCCGTAGTCGGCGTTGCTCGGGAAACAGCGTGCGCGAGGGGAGGGGAGAGGAGATGGGGTGGGGTGGTTCCACAAAACCCACGTGATTTTCGTATCGACCAATCAGGGCTGAGCTGAGCCAGCGACCTTGAAGAGACGGCGGAGGACGATGCTTGCTCTAGGGACAGGAAGACGGTTTGGTCGTCGTCATGGTAACACCGCCTCCACCCACACAATATCCTCAACACGCGCCAGTTTTTTTTTCTTTTCTGCAACCTACTCGATTCGATTCATCCATTTCAACTCAATTTTTCCTTTCACCTGTTTACAATTTGTATGTAAACAAAACGATAAATATAAAATATGATGAAAATGAATTCAAACCACAAATCAAATCTCTAATTTATTTTACATGGGGTTGAAAATAAAAATCTAAGTTGAATGCAATTACGTCACATGTGAATTGCACCTAATTGGCTTCTCTAACGCCATCTGTGTGTGTGATATATAATTAATTTAATTTGAAAAATAAAAATAACGAACTTTTTTTTCGTTATCTTTAATTTTCAAAATTTATTTTCGTAGAGAATATTTAGTCGTTCCATTAAAAAGTATAAATACATTATCAAACCTTTGTAACAGATTTATAAACAAAAACATTTAAATTCCAGACATTTATAATTTAATTTAATTGTCATAACAAATTTTGTACTGTACAGTAGGACACGCTTAACGTTGTTTTAGTATTACAAGGTGTTCAGTATTCCCCGAAATTGCATGCGGTATTGGCATTTCCAAAATCTCAATGTGATTTAACATGGCCTCGTTTAACACTGGAACTCATTAGAACATATCCTCCACGTTAAGCGTGTCTTACTGTAGTCACTTCAATGTTTAATATTAATTTCACTTACCGTAATAAATATATGTAACTTAAAAAATCAATTACAAAACATCGCAAGTGTAAAACTAAACTTTTAATAAGCTGACATACACAGGATGCTATGAACATATGTAACAAACTACAGAAACGAAACTCCAACACCAAATTGGAGACCACCACTAACACTAAAAATAAAATAAAAAATAATCAGATAATCAATTTCTTTCAGTATAAACACTACAAGTTACCTATCATGTTTCTGAACACGAAGGGGAAAACAATAATTCAGTTCAAAACGAGCTACTTGACCAATTCGTAGAACAATACCAAGTCCGTAAGCCATTCGTAAACCATCCAGCAACATGGCTAAGTTTTCATGATAATCCTCACCTAAAAATTCAAATTAATTTCAACCGATTTCATAAACATTTTCACTTGTTACCGAAAGAAAAATCTCCTATATTTCCAGCGTTAAGAAACAGATGAGTCCTAAACAAATCTCCAAGTCCGCCTTCACCAGGACGAAATGGCATTGGCATATACAAATGAAGAGCTCCGGACCAAAATGCTTTAGCTCCTAATGCACAATTATCTGATCGAGGACCAACACCACGATGATCAAATCCTCGTAATGTAAGTGGTCCGCCCAAAAAGAATTTGTCACAAATGGAATAACGACGCGTAGCAGTTGGAGAGTGCATGAAACCACCTGTCAAGGCACCTTGCCAAACAATATCGTTAAATAAAGGAACGTTTGCTTGAACTTCAAATTCATGTTTTATGAAACCAATATCGCCACCCAGACCTGCGTATTCCTGCAATCAAGTGCCAAATGACACTATTATAACATCATTTTAATCAAAAATTACACGAATTTTTGAAAATTAACATTTTTTTAAACCGGTTTAAATTTCTCGTTTTTTACTCGTTTTTAAATCTTTAGTTTTAATTTGTACCTGTTGTAACTTGAACAGAACACCTGTGTTTGGCAAAATAGGACTATCTCGTTTGTCAACAGACAATATATGCTGTAAAAAAAAATTTAAAGTAAGAAAATATTTTTAAAAACATTAATTTTAATTTAGAATTTAGAATTTTTAAATTACCTTGATCGAAGATTTAAGCGTATGTCCGGATTGTTCTCGCACAGAAAAGGCTGTAGCTCTATCTAAACAACTCGTTTCTCTCCATATTCCCTCCCAACGAAGCGTATGTCTTACTTTTGGCGCCGATTCAAACTATCAAATTGTAACGATTCGTTAAATTCTACTTATTATTTAAATCAAATAATCTATAAACCCAAAAATCCAATAAAGTTCCTTTGTCCGTTTGGCGAAATCCACTCCATGGAAAATCATTTCCTTGTTGATAAATAGCAGCATTAATACTCGCATGTTTCCATCCAATCAACGGTTTTGTAGCAGCCAAATTAAATCCAACCGAATTTTTTGTTCCGTATGAATATTCTGTTTGTACTCGTTCGCCACGTCCAAAAACATTGGGTAAACTCATTCCAAAAATCTAAAACGAAACACAAAACAAAATTTTAATTTTTATATTAAATTAAATAATAATTAAAAAAAATAAAAAATCTACTCACCAAACTTCCTTCATTATTACCGATTAATGTATTGACACCACCTACAATTCGTTTCAATTCATCAACATGAAATGTAACTTCGAGTCCATGTGGTGACGATTCTGGTCCCGAACTCGTATCGATATAAATACCAATATTTTTAAAGCATCCTAAACCTTCTAAAGTGGTCCGAACTTCATGAGCAGCTATTACTACCTAGTCAAATAAATTTAAAAATGAATAAATAAATATTTTGTATTAAAACATTGTTTTTTATTATGCCTGTTGGAAATCATTGGCTTTGAATAACGGTTTTAATGCTCGAACTACGATATCGTCTTTGGTTCTTCCTAGTCCATCCACATGAATTCTATCGACACGAGCATGAATTCCTTCCAAACTTCTTTTCTGCCTACTCGTTTCTACTTCGTCAGATTCTGCGGCCTTTGCATGCACCGTGCCCATTATGTCGAGATCTTAATTTATCATGTGAAACTGGACTTAAATCGATTCTTGCTTTAACACCAGTCAACAGGCGCCATGAGGCACGCGAACAGATCCCGCACTCAGAAATGAAATTCTTGTTCTTTTTTTTTAATTGTAAAACAATTTTTGTACCACTACAATGTTAGAAATAATTATTAAAAACAGAAATATTTTTTTTAGAAATTAAATCACGTTTAATTTTAAATCTATTTCACTTAAAAAACAACAATTTAAAATAACTAAAGAAAGACCAATACATCATAATAAAGCAAAAATTCTCATCTTTAATTTTATTTTAAGTTGCTAAAATATAAACCTATCCTTAAATTTTATCAAAATTTGTAACCATTTTATTAATTACTTACAATAAAGTTAATAAATATTTGATGTAAAATTTAGATTCACACTTTCCCTAGACCTTGCTTCTATGGCTGCTGTGTTAAGCTAAAGTGGAGGAAACGAGCTAGTCGTTTTCGTTTCGGTTTTAGGCTATTACTATTTAATTTGCTACGCAGTTAGACCAAAATCACGCACATTTTGAACACATCAAAATCGCTTACATTCGGCATTTTACGTAAAGACAATGTCATTAACTGTTCAGCAAATATTATCAGATGCAAAACGACTAGTTGGCCGCTTACGAGAACACGATTCAGCAGCTGACAACCTCATATCACAAGCGCAAGCACTGCACAAACAAGTTGATGCAATGAAACAGGTACAATCCCATCTTTTATTTTATTTATAAACCCTAAATAAATAATTTTACAACGATTTGGTATGTGAAAAATTTAGTACCAGGAAGATATAGTTGAATTAAACACTGTAGCGGGACAACGACCCCGATCCGCTCTGGTTCTTGGTATTCAACAAGAAAATCGTCATTTAAGAGCTTTGCAACAAGAGAATAAGGAGTTGCGTAGCCATCTTGAAGAGTATCAATCTACTCTTGAACTCATTATGACTAAGTATCGACAACATGTCGTTAAATTACTTGAAGCGAGTAGAGCTGAGCAGTCATTAGTTTCAATGGAAAATCCCAAGGTAAAAATTAAAATTTAACAATTTAGTTTGAAAAGTGTGCGTATTAACTGATTTTTTTAATTGAATTTTTACTTTCTAATTTAATAAAAGCTGCTTCAAGAACGTATTGACCAGATTTGTGAAATGGCGGCGGTGATGTCGAAAGCTATTCAAATTGATGACATCGAAATAGCCAAGGAGAACGAGAGATTGGTGCGACTAAATACTGAAAACAAATGCTTGAGAGAGTTATTGGAAATTAGTTCGAAGGCCGGATCACAAACACGAAAACTCGACGTTCCAGAAACGATTGATAGACAATCTCAAACTGATCCTTCCTGACATCCTTGCTCTTTCTGCATTGATTAATCCTATTTGTCACTTATTAACACTGTACAAAGCATGTAATTAAAAAAAAGCGTCAATCTGTTTAATTTGCAAAATATAATCTCTATATAAATAAAAAATAATATCACTACACAAAAAATACATAGATATTTAATACAAAAAATTTATAGATAAAAAAGTTGTCAACTCAGAAAAATTTTAAGTATAAATGAGAAAAAGAATGTGAAATAATAATCGTTGTAAAGTATAATAATATTTATATAACTTCAAATTAATTGCATTCAGAATTCGTCGTGTCTACCGAGTGCTTCTCCAAAATCGGTTGCTTGACTACCAACAAATAAGTCATATTTGTCTAAAATTTCTTGTTTTGTTAGTTTTTTGTCTTGATTGGCATCAGATTCGAAGATAAGATGTTTCGCTTCCGCTTCTGCGTGGTCATAATCAGGTGGTACAATCCATAATCGAACTTCTTCTTTGTCCATCCATCCGTCGCCATTTTTATCGCGATATTGACCGAACTGTTCACGTTCGTTCTTCACCCAGTCTGGTTCCTCCTCACCGGGATTACCTCTGTACATATCACCTAAAATATTATAAAATTAAAAAAATAAATAAATTTTAAAATTTTATTTTTACCAATGTATTCTTCTAATGAAATTTTTCCATCTTTATCTTTATCAATATCTTCCATTGTTTCCTACAACAAAAAAAAATTAATTTCAATTTTTTTTTCTAATTAAAATTTTTACTTACAATGATCACCACTTCCCTCATATGTTCGGCTTCTTCCGGATGAAGGAAATCAAGAAATTCATCTTTATTTAATGCACCATCACCATCTTTATCTGCAAGACCCCATCTTCGTTGATCTCTTCTTAACATATCTTTATAACTGTATGTTCCTTCATCTTGTTGCAAATTGCTTTCATCAATATCTAAATAAAGTCAAAAAATTATTTCATGAAATTCAAATATCTAAAAAAAAATTCAATTTACCATCCATGAATCCGTAAGTAGATTTCTTATATTCATCCCACGATATGTTATCTTTTCCTTCAGAATTATGTGCTATCCACTGTCGGTCAACATCTTCTCTAATGTACCTCATTTGAGTAAACTTAATCCATTCCTTTAATTCATCCAATGTGATTTCTCCGTCTTGGTTTTTATCAATTTTATCAGCAATTTTCCTACGATTGAAAAATTTTTCATTTCATTTAATCAAATTTATTTTTCTTTTATTTTACCCGAGTCGTTCTTTGCTTTCTTCTGGCGTTAATTGATCAAATGCTTTTGATTCTTGTTCACCTAAAAATGCTTCATGGTCATAATCTGTATTGTGATCTTCATCGACTCCGTAATGCTTCTCATTACTTAATGGCTGAATTAAAGAAAAAAATTGTTTCAATTTAATAAATTTAGTTGAAAAGTAGCACAATTGTATTCATAAATTTAATAAGAAAATTATCAGTGAATTTCTTCCTCTTTTTTTTTCTAAAAATTACTTGTTAATTAATGAAACTTATATCATAAATGAAAATATCATTTTCCGTCTTATCATACTTACTTTATCTATAATTCTATTCGTTTGCTCGTCAGGTTTTGGAATGGCTAAACCCACTGCCATAAATAGAAGAAGACCAACTAACATTAGTAATGAAAAAAATTTTCGTTCCATCTGAAATAAAAGTTAAAAAAAGTTAAATTAATCAAAAAATGCAATTCCATTAAATAAACATACCGTGTTTCAATTCTATTAAATTGGAAGCACTTGAAATTTATAAAGTTATCTTCTCCATCCAACACACGAGATGAATTTCGTCTTTCTTCACTTATTCCTTCAATTTTTGACCAACTCATCACATTCCGACAAATCACAAACCGCTTTACAATTCTACAATGATTCTCACCAATCAGCAAATGCCTGCGTGGCCAAAACGTAAACATACACTTTTTCGAGTGCTGTAATTGGTCGCTTCATTTCCCATCATCCTAGACGCCAGAAAAATGGCGACCCGGTAGATTTGTGACGATTATTTTGGTGGTTTCAGTAGATGAAAAATAATCACCTGAAAAATTTTTATTGTGCGTGAAGCATAAACAACAACCAGCATAAAATAGCTTAAAACTGAAAATGGCTTTCAATGGATTTAGATTATTAAATGATTTTGTACTCAAAGTTGGTGCAGTTGTAGTTTACATGGTTCAGTACGGTTGTATCGCCCACTGTGGACTCGAATTCGTCGGTGATTTTGTAGTTGTAAGCTAAATAAAGAAAATTAATTGCAATTAATTAGTTAAAAATTATATCCTTAAAGTGTTCTGGACCATCCATGGAACCAACAATCTACTCACGTGACATCCTCCTGACTGAACACATCTCAACTCTATTTCAAAAAGTGAACCGGTTCGACTATTTCGTTTATATACAAATCTAATTAAAAATATTCATTAATAAATATTTATTAATTATTTCTTTTAGTGGCGATGTTATTGTCGCTCGATCGCCAACCAATCCTCGACATTTTATCTGTAAACGGGTTGTTGGAGTTCCGGGTGATAGAATTCAATCCCATCTGGTAAATTGAAAAAAAATTAATCCGTAAAGCAGAACGTAGTTATTTTTTGCTTATTTTTCAAATATATCAGACTACAACTTACGTACCTCGAGGTCATGTATGGCTGGAAGGTGATAATAGGGGAAATTCAACGGATAGTCGCGTATACGGCGCTGTGCCTGTTGCATTAATTCGTGGAAAAGCGTTATTTAAGGTAGAAAATTATACAAAATAAATAAAATTATTATTATTATATTACTGTATAATTTTTTTAAAAATTAGATATGGCCTTTTCATCACGCGCAGACTCTTCGTCGTAAAGAACAATAGTTTTGTTTTCCTTAAACACATTTTCAGTTTTTCTGTACATAATTTTTAAGTAAGAAAATAAATGGTTGCCATTTCTTAATTTTTTGTGTTTTTTTATTTATTTAACATCCTGTTACGCATTAAGTAATGTTGTAAATCCTGAAGCAATGCTTTGAAATGGAATAAGTAAGAAAACAAACGTACAATCATTTTATGTTTTATTATTTCTATAAACTCTGTCGACAAAAAAATATTTACACGTGACGACATTGGGGTCGCGAGTTTTGGTATATTGCTAGAAACCAATCCCACCTTATTGCAAACCACAGACGAAAATAAGGGTAAGTTTAACACAAAAATGGGAATGAGGTCACTTGCGACTGACCCCTGAACTATCGCTGGCCTGAGCTTGGGTACCTTCGTGTCGTCGTTGCTGCCCAGAACCTGCAGCAACGTACGAAAAAACGCACAAAACTGCATAGCAAATTTGATCAGCCTATAAGAAAATTTACAAATTAGTCAACGAATTGAGTAAAAGTCAGTTTTCTTTTTATTAATTACCATGCTCGATTTGTATTTCCGTTGTATCATTTGTCGAGTTTTCGGATCTTCAAATAAAAATAAATTTAAATAAATTTAAAATATTTTATTTTGTTTAAAATTTTTTAAAAAAATACTTACTAAACTCCTCGAGCACGAAAATGCCTCCTTTTTGAGTGAAACACTTCTTAATATGATCAAGACGTACGAAAAACTACATCACAAAAAGAAAAGACAAATTTAACCAAATGATCAAAAAACAACAAAAAATTAAACAATTCAAGTGATAAGGGAGTGGGCGTGAATGACGTCACGAAGCTCATTATAAAGGAACGATAACAAAGTGACAATATACGCTACTATATTAACACAACTACAGTATTCTACGGGAACTACTCATTATAAATCATTAATTTTTTAAAATTATTAAGTAATTGAGGTTATAATTTGTGTTTTATAAAATACTTGTGAACTCATCATACCCTTAAACTCGTACTAAAGCAAAAATAGTTAGGTAATACTGTACAATTTTACAATGGCACATGCAAACTAACGAGCGACTAAAACATGCACAACATGCACAAAAGCGGTTACAAATCGTGCGGAATTAACTTTGGAGATGGTCGCCGTGGGGATTAAACGGCAGACACATGCGCAGTGCCCCATCAGACAATGGTACCCACCACACTTACTAATGATACAATGTAGGTACTAATATTATAATACCTCGAAGTCCTGGAGTAGTAACGGGAAGCGTGTGAGAAGAAAAAATAAATAAAAAGAAAAAAAAGAAGAGAAAAAGGAACACGGGAATAAAAAATTTCAAGTTTTTTAGTTTGTAATTTTCACTTTTTTAAAATGTATCATTATTAGAAAAAAAATTATTATCATTATTATTATTATTATTATTTCTTAAACAAAATTTATTTATTATTTATATCATTAAGTTGTCACTGTGAAAAAAATGAGTAAATCAAAGTTTGCTCTCCAACTGTTGTGTGGCTTTTAAGGACCATCTCAAAAGTTCCTTGCTTGGCCACCAGGAAGAACAAAACAGGAATAAAAAAATGTTGATTTCATATATATATATATTATTATATAATATATAGATAATAAAAAAATACATGCAATAGATAAAAGAGAAATTTTTTTAATTTTAGAATAATAAAATAAATAAATTATAAGAAATAAAAAGATTTAATTTTTAAAATAGTAAAGTAAAAGAAACAGTTTTAGTTGTGAAAATAATTAAAATATAAATAAATATATAAATTTAAAAAAAAATAAAAAAGACGGTATATACATGAAGAAAAAAAAATTAAAAAACACCCACCAATACAAACATAGCAGCAGATGAGAAATGTGGCAAAGAAGGGTTAAAAATAATCCACTCATCAAAATTGGTCAAGCAATTTGAGAAAATATTTAGTTTCAAGTTTCTTTGAGAAGGTCCTTGCAAGCATCCAAAAAAACAGAAGAACAACAGAAAAAAATATAAATAATAGAATACAAAAAATTATAAAATTAAAATAAATTAATTATAATATACATCATAATGAGAGAAAAAAATTTTCCATTCCACACACAGAGAAAGCAATTCATTTGGTGCAGCGAAAAAAGATCACCAGAAGAAAAAAATTCAAATCATAAAAAAAACGAAAACATATAATTAATTTCCGTTTACAGAAGAAAAAATTTTAAATTAAAAAAATAAATGATAAATTAAAATTAAAAAATATTATTAAAAATCAAATTATTAATTATCATTTTAAATAAAAACTCTAGACAGGATTCTAATCCACGAATAAAAATATAAATTCAAATATTTCCGTAGATTAAAATCAATTCCTGCCATTCGCAGTCAAACGAGGAACTTGACCCCCAAATAAAGTTAGCCCTAAACATATTTACAATTATAAACACCAATAAAGTAAATAAAATATTTCTATTTATATATATATTCAAATTAACTTTCTATTTATTAGTTTTGTTTTTACCTTCCGGTTTGCGAAGAGAAGTCCAACACCTTCCATACACACTTGTAACAGTCCTCCTTCACCAGTACGCATGTCCTGGACTGGAAATTCGCCTCCCAGTTCTGCATCTATGATTCAATGCCACAATCAACTATTTAATATAAAAATATAACATCTCACCTGGCAATGCGCCATTAACTCGAGCAGCAGCACGTTCCATAGATTCCTTAATGCAGTAGTAGAGATCCTTACATTTTTTCGTGTAATATTTATGCAGCTGCGTTTGTCCCCCGTTTCTCCTCCACAAACACAGCACTTTGTTCTTCGGGCTGTATGTCATGTTCACTACTCTTTCATACCACCATCGTTCTACTATAGTCCCATTTACGCTACGTAAAATGAGCCCATCGTCTCTTACCTGGAATAGAAATACAACATTTGTTTTAAAAAAAAATATTATTTGTTTGGTTTATTCAAGTAGCGTCAAAGAAATATAATATAATTATTATTCACCTCCATGAACAACATGTCTCCTGATGCATCGACTCCTGAGTGAACACTGAACGAATGCCGATGCATTTGTCGACTAGGTAACGGCCGAAGATCAATATCATTTCCATGCTGAAATTAGAAAGAGTCCAGAAAAAATAATTAAATCTTTGATCCCATGAAAAACTAATAATAATACTAACCAAATTATTAATCTGATCAAGCAATTCATTCACTTCCTGACTATAAACTAATCCAATATGTGATTTGCCAACAAGTCTTCTAACTTTCCTCTTAATTTCTAACTTATTACAATTGATCATAACCATAAACGCAACCGCATTATACAAAACAGTAGACAACAGTCTATCTTCGTCGTGTTCCAATCTCTTTTTATCCATATCGCTCAATGAATTATATCGTTCCATCATTTCACTGGGTCCTTGATCCATTCCAATCGTATCTCGTTCCTGAGCTACTGCATCTAAAAACGCATCTTCCCATAACTGCATCTGATCCCATAATGACGACCGATCCTTCCCGACAAGACCTTCAAACAGATATGTTCGTCCCGTGTCTGGACTAGGAGTAGTGCTCGTGTTTATCATATTCCCTCCGTGATAACGAAAACCTGTGCTCAAACTACTTTTGCTGCTCCAAACACTCGGCCCTCGTTTTTGCTGCCGTGGAAACTAAATAGATAAATAAATAAAATGTTAATTATCTTGATCTAATTTTGTAATTTAAATTTAAAAAAATAAAAAAAAACATTTAAGCATTAAATAATAAAAAATAGGACATGCATAATAAGCAGGTGGTGATTCCGACTCACATTGGACGTCTCGACTTCGCTGTCAGAGACTGCGGATCGGATCGATTGGTGACTGATGCGTGAACGGTGGAAAATAGGGTTGGTGATCACACTGCCGGCATCACTGGCGCTGCAGCTAGGAACACCGCTGCTGTCTCCGCCACTACCTAACAGTGAATTGTTTCCGCCGCATGCATCGGACACCTACAAGCAACGAACGACAGTGAACACATGACGAAATAATAGAATAATTGCTAAATAAATTATCTCATGCATTAAATGATAAGTGAATAAATCACCTCCGATTCTAGACTGCTCAATTTATTAAATAATAATTGACGTTTGATATTCAAAATGTCCAACAGATCAGCACTTCCTTCACTACGACCACTCGTGTCGTCCGGTGGTTCTATAACCGAAGGACTGCAAACTGTAAATATAAAATTAAAAAACAAATTTTATAAATATTTCCTCATTCATAAAAGAACTCGTACTCGTATTATCGTGACTATGTCGTCGACTATCATCACTCAGATGGAGTTTTTCTAGGCTTAAATTAGGCGACGCTG
Organism: Geophilus carpophagus; assembly: GCA_034687075.1. Lineage (NCBI taxonomy): Eukaryota > Metazoa > Arthropoda > Chilopoda > Geophilomorpha > Geophilidae > Geophilus > Geophilus carpophagus. The sequence continues at coordinate 48,239 of JAQFZN010000062.1, read as the reverse complement.
ATTGAGGAACGTCGAGTGGACTGTGATGATCATCGTGAAAACTTTGGCCCATTGCAGATTCGTGCATGTGCCTAAATAAATTCTCTCCGCTTCCAAACGGACTACTCGCTTGTGACAATGGCGTTGTGCTAGCAGCCGACGCATCTAATCTGCTATCCTCTGTTAAATCTCGACTCCAGTAATGTGTGTGGGCAATTTCTAAAACCTGGAACACTGTTGCCATTCCTCCTAAACCATAATTTGAATATGTTTGCTCCAAACCGGCTGTGACAGCTTGTAACATTTTTAACATTCCTTTCCAGACAGGCCGACTAAGACACTAAAAAAAAATTAAGTTAAAATTAAAAATTAAAAGCAGATTCGTTTTTTATTAAATAAACTAAACTAACCACATCATCGATATGATCATCAGGTCCTATTTTTGAATCTAATGTTTTATTCAATTGATTAACGACTAAAGTTCGCATGCTTTCGTCTTCCATCAATTTCTTAACGCGGTTTAAACGCAGCCATCCGACGCCTTCGCCTTCTAAAACTGCCGCAATGGTTTCCTTGAGAAATTGTTGATTTTCACTAAAACGAGAAAAATAAAAATAAAATTAAAAAATTGAAAATGTTTTTTATTTTAAATTACCTTGTAGAAACGGCTCTCGTATCCGATTGATGAGTTCGTTCGTCGCTCGTCCGATGCTGTGGCATCTGTTTATTAGTGCTGTGTCGGATGAGCGTCGATTTCTCCACGAGGCCTCTTTTTCCTGTAAATGAGCCGCGAGGGAGAGGAGGAGAAGGTGCCATAAACTTTGCCCAACGAAACACACTACCGGCCACCTCACCCAACCCACCTTTGGGAAAGGGACCGAAGGGTTGTGTCCTTTCCTTCGCCGCTTTTCCAGATCCTGATCCGCTTGTAACACTGCTCGTCGTACTGCTTTTGCTGCTGGCCGATGATTTGCCGAACAAATCGGAGATGAGACTCGTCGTGTGTGCAGCATACCCATTCAACTCGTTACTCAGCGTTGAAAAGAGATTTCCGCTTGACTCAACTTCCCGTGATTCTCCCAACGACTGAAAACAAAATTTAAATACCAATTCAATAACAAATTTACAAAAATTGCCTCGATTTCAAGCCACTGCTTCTATTTTACTGCAGCATCAATTCAAAGTGCCAATTCATTATCGTAATGAATGCAGCCATTAATGAATTAACGCCATCTATTGAAGCGATATACAACTAAGTCTTTTTTTTACTTTAAGAATTCCTTTCTTTTTTGCTTGTTCCCTGGCTTGTTTACTCGCATCCCCTAGCGCAGTTCTTCCAGCTTCAACCGCCGTTTTACTAGCTTCAGTCATCGTCTTCCCTGCCTCCCGCGCAACTTCTTTCGCCTCTCTAGCAACTTGTTCCAAAATGGTACTATGATGACCTCCTTGCTTTGCCATCACTTCTCGAGCTTGTTGCGCAACTTGTTCTAATAAAGACGTTGTACTTGACTGTCGTCTGGGACCTTCCTGCGTTACGCTGCTTGTACGACCTAACATTAAAAAAAAAATATTTAATTTAATAAAAGATAAATACGGATAAAAAAATAAAATTTCAATTAATTTTAACCTAAGATACTAGAGATGCTAGTCTGCCGAGATGTAATTGGAGACGGTTTTTTCGGTGGAATCACTGGATTCAAGTCCGGGGTCACAAGCGGGTACCCTGGTCTTCTTAAAATGGACTCAGGTGTACCTTCGCTGCTCACACTCGAACTTCTTCGATCAAAAGGGCGCGGAGGTGTGGAAGATGGTGGGGGAGTTTGTGGCTGTGCCTGTTCAAGAGATTTTTGTTGCATAAGTTTAGACGAATTTGAAACAGGTAGCTCATTATCCTAAAAAAATTAAGATTTTAATTTAAAAATAAAAAAAAAAAAATTTTAATTCAATTTTTCATTACGTCAGTTTCCATATCATTTCCCAAAGATGGACTCGATTCATCAGAACGTGAAGATGACGAAGAACTAGGTCTCGATGAATTTACATCAGTAGCCCCAGTCATCCCTGGAATTAGTAGTTCTTGAGGCGGTTGACACACAGCTCGATGATCGAGTCCGGTTGATAATTGTTCATCTGTGTGAACTCCGGGTGTATCCCCGCTTATGTCGCTGTTGACCATGTCCGAAACGAAATCGCTGAGTGAAGAGTATGAGGACGAAGTACTGTCTGCACCATCACTGTCGCTGCCGCTTTCATCTGAATAAATAAATTAATTAATGAATAAATAAAACCAAATTTAAAAATTTCTACAGCATATTCAACTCTTTACCCGTTGCTGCGGTTTCCGCTTCCGGTTTTAATGTAAGTGAAGACCGTAAACAACTGTTTTCTCCCCAAACAGAGAAATTAATTGGATCTAGTTGATGACGATACCATTTAGGTTTATCTCCGATTAATGTGGGGTCAAAAACACCTGTCAATAACAAATAATGATAATTAATTATTTTACACTCTAAATAAAAAAATGAATTACAAAAATAAATATGTTAGTTTATTAGTATTTTCTCACCTGTCTGTACACGTAAAAAGGCGACATTAGTTGGACTTAGTGACCATTCAGCCAAGTATTCTACAGCCTAAGATTTAGTCATGCAATGAAGGTTAGTCATTAAAGATGAATTAAAATAAATTAAGACAAAATAAAGAGAAAAAATAATTAATATCAATTAAAAATAAAGTTAAGACGAAATTGTTGTAGAATTAATTAATCTTGGTTTAGATTTTACTCTAGTGACCACTTACTTGGGTTCGCGCAAACTTGTTTGTGAATGAAGACGCTCGCGGCCGCGACCGAAGAAACCCGCTAATTTGAAAGGCAACAACGGGTCTGGGATAAAGACGGAGGGTGCGAGTGTGTTCTTGGAAGTTAGCTAGTAAGTTTGCCGAATTGAAAAAACGAACCTAAAAATTGCAAATAAATTAAAAACATAAAATTGCAAATAAATATTAATAAACATTTAACAAACCATAGCAGTTCTGGTGGCCACATCGACCGAATCGACATCGTTTCCGTAAATGAAAGGGTTGAAACCCGTTGATCGGGGTTGTGGGTCATCCAACTCTTGACGTAAAGCTTCAACGGAGTCGGGGTTAATGCGGTCGAGGTTGCGAATCGGCTGCGGGCTCATGCTCATGCTCGCCAATGCTTGTTTCAAATGATTTTTCAATACAGTGCCTTCGGGATCGGGCAATGGTGGCAGCTCCTCAGCAGCGGACGGAGCAATAATTTTATTCGAATCTAAATCAACCAGCCACACATCATCCGGTAATACAAATTGTTTTTTGTACATGAGAAAACTAGCAGCAACTCCGATGATGAATGGAGTGGGAGCCAATAATAACTAAAAAACAAATAATTATTAAATAATTAATTAAGAAAAATTTATTTTATTAAATTTAAATAATTGTATGCACCTGTTCGGCAGAGGTCATGCATGTTGGAAGAAGAGGAATTACAGGAAACATATATTCTAATGGATAAATCATCGAAACAAAGGCCATTACACTCATAGAAAGGGCGTTATAATCACGAGATTGCATAATAATCTAAAAAAATTAATACATTTGATTAAATAATTAATTAATTGATTGATTGAAAATGAATTATTTTCATCTACCTTATTTTCGAGCAGAATGCAAGTAAGAACTTGGAGGCACATATCAACGCCCAGCAACTCGAGCGGGAGATGAAGAGGAAAATCAACGAGCGAGAAACGCGTGTGATCGGGCAGTGCAAAGGTCAAGGGAGGTTGGAGATCACGGGGTAAAACTTCTACCTCGACCCTCGTTTTGCCAGGCACAGGGACGGGAGCACTAAGCAGCCGTAGCATCCATGTTTCGATCTCGCGCACATCTTGCAATACTGATGCTGGTGTTGCATCGCTTGGTTTGCCGGTTAATAAACTCCAAACTGTATCTCTACACCTAAGAAATTAAATAATTTCAATTAGTTTTCTTTAGATTTATTTAAACTAGTTAAAATATTTTGTTTTCTCTTTTCAAATTTTTCATGAATGTTTGGCCAACTCAAAATGGTTTTAATTTAGTTCTTTGTAGTCTTAAAAATTTATTTGTACTAGAAATTGATGAACCTGGCCAATTTTTTTGTATTTTTTCAACTTTAAAGCAAGATAGAAATGTTTTTAAAAATTTATCTCATGTAATAAAGCTTCTTTCCACTAAAATGGTTTCTCCAATAGATGTTTTGATAAAGTAAAACCATAAAATATGAAATCGTTGAATTATTACGACATTTTCACTTTCTACTAAAGCTATGCAATTGTGTAAAGATAAATCATTTACAATAGCTTTGGTTTTTAAACCGCCATTTTCTAAACCGAAATCGTTATTTTGAAATTTCGTCGCAAATTATGCAATAAAACACTAAAAATTAAAATAATGCTATTTTATTTCGTTCTGCGAAATTTAATTAAATCGCAAAATGCCTGTTGTTTAACAGCATTTCCAAAACTCGGGGCCAAGAGCCAATTTTTGTTGTTGAATCTGTTTTTTTATTTTTTAAAGATACAAAAATTAAAAATTATAAAAAAATTGAAAAAATGAAGCCAAAAATAGAACGTTTTAGGAAATAATGAAAATAAAAATAAAAAAAACATTCTTGATAATAAGATGACTTTTTCTAGCTAGTCAATAAATATCACTGAAAAAATTCAATACACGGGATCAAGTGGGTTGCAAATGCAGTGGGTTGCAATGGCAGTAGATTGCCTTTTTAAATATGTCGCAATGTAAAAAAATTTAGAATCCGCTGCTTTAATAAATAAAAGTATTTGATGATCCCTATTGAATTTGCCTAACATCCATGATAAATTCTAAATAAACGCTCTGAAACAAAAATCAAAAATATTATAACCAGTTCAAACTAATTAAACATTTCGACCATTTTGTTGATTTAAAAAAAAGCAAATTTTTTACCCTGCAGCCATTTTGGATCCAGTATGACGGTGCTGTGTATGTCGTTCGTTGCTCATTTCAATGAGTCGTCGTAAAATGAATAGGCACTCGCGAAATGTCGAAAAAAACGGATGATGAGTGAGAATACATAACGACGTTAGAGATAAATTTTTAACCCTTTGACACCGTCGTGCATGAGGCGACGGTGATTTCGATCCTGGTTCTGAATCAGTCAGTGGCAAACTTCTCGTTTGTTCGCTAAAAGCCGAATCCGAGCTTCGTTCTAACGAACTTTGCGCGTGAATTCCTTTTCTCTTTTTTTCGCGTGTTCGAATTCGTCTTTCAACGGGCCGATAAAAATTCACACAAATTCCGTATCTCATTCTACCGGAATCTTTTTCAGTTAACGTAAAAGCGAACGAATTCGCTTCACGTAATCCCGATTTCCTCGGCCCTACGGAGATGCATCCTTCCGGTTGACAAAAATATACTACGTCTGGTGGTAATAGGAAATCTTTGTGATCGTCCAGAGGGTAACGACGAAGCATCTCCGGGGACTGAACAGAATGAGTTAATGTCGGTTGACGACATCCTACTATCACGATGTAGTCCAATAATCGAGGACAGAAATATTTCTTGGAGAATTCCGACATTTAAGAAAAGATCATTCACTGCTTATATTTTAATTATGTCTTTTTTTCGATTTTTTTTCGATTTTTTTCACTTTTTTTCTAAACTGTTTCCGCTTTGGTTTCATTTTATTTATTTTTTTAAGTCCTAGAAAGAAATAAAAATAAAAATAAATCAATCAATCGTTAAAATTTTGCATGACAACTTGTTAACCTTTTACTTGTTTACAATTTTTGCAAATTTATTTTTAGTAAAATTCGTTTCCAACAAGAAGTCAAATAGATTTTTCTACTTGCCTGATTTTATTGATCGGCCATCGGCATCTTCAAACGTCGCAAATTCGTATTTAAGGCGTCGAATTTCTTTTACCGATCGTTCTGGGTCCCATTCCTAATTGTTTGCTTCGTGTTTAACTACTAATCTGTCTAAATTTCACCGATTAAATGTAAATAAATCACGAGGAAACCAGATGAGCCTTTCTGCCATGCCTCGCTTCGCAAGAATCAGCTTCCCGTCAGTGTGCTGTGACGTCAAGCACTGCAGAGGCAGTTAATTTATGCTTTGACGTCAGAATATCTCGTTTTGCAATGTAGCGAAATGCCAAATATCTCTAGGCGTGTGCGTCACTTTGAAATCGGTTTGTTCACGTCGGTTTCTGTTATGCACATTGATTTTCTCTATTCTCATTATAAAAACTAGCAACCAGGCAATTGAATTTGTGAAAATAATAAAAAAATATTAAAAATAAACTAAAACTGAATGTTGGGGAGAATTTGTATAAAAGCCAAGATGGGAAAACCATGTGTATAAGACGAGGTGGCCGAGAGGTTAAGGCGATGGACTGCTAATCCATTGGGCTCTGCCCGCGTGGGTTCGAATCCCATCCTCGTCGAATGTGGTTTATTTTTTTTTTATTTTGTTTTATTATTTTATTTGTATAATACTTACTAACAAGTAAGATTAAAAATATCTTAACTTTTCTTTTATTTATTAAAAATTTCATTTACGGTATAAAAATATATTTCGTATAAAAATATATTTCACATAAAAGAAACAAAATTATAAACATCAAAATTATTTTTATTAAATCAATTTACAAACAAAAACAATTCATAAAATAAATTATTATAGTTTATTAATCGTGGTTATCCAAAATGATCACAATAAACGCCCACGGCAGTCTATAGATCCGCAATGACAAAGAATAACTTTACCGGGTACACTATCAATTAAGTAATTGTAATTCCATCTGAGTTCAGTACCAGCAGGAATGTAACTAAATAATAATGAAAAAAATAAAAATATTTTCATTTTTATCAATTTCTTTCCTCACTCATTCGCAAAAAAAGCCACCCAAGGAAAACGTATATCATGAGTGTCAACAAAAACGGTTTGAACAAAAACATTAGGTGAACAAGAATGCTAAAAAAAGTAATAAAAATACATAAATAAATAGTTAAAAACAAAAGTAAACAAAAAGTAATAAAAATAAACATACATTGAGATATCGGCCAACATTACCAACAAGCTTTGCATCTAATGTATAACAATCATCATCACCATACAAAGTCCTTACAAGTTTGTAATTGGTTTTATTTGGTGCAGCTGTCGATGTACATTTGTTCTCAGTTTCATTTTCTTCAAAGACGTCACCATTTTCGTCACTATAAATAAATAAAATCGATTTTTAACGGTTTTAAGCGATTTTTCTTTTTAAATTAAATTTTCACGAACAGTCTTGGTTTTTTTTCTCCACTTCCTCCTTCATCAATTAAATCATTCCCCACATTTGACATCGCTTGATCAGTATCCTCAGGTTTAATGACGACAGCTTCATAACCCTCTTTAGTATTCTCACATACTTCAATGTAATCTAAATCTGCTAAATATTCATCGCCGAATTCAGTTCCATCCTGTTAAATAAATACATTGATTTACTTCTATATAAAAATAAATCTCATTACTTACTTTATTTGCTTTCTGCTCCGTTAAAATTTGTCCAGTAAAAAGTGAAATAAAACAACCCTGAGGGATATCATCTAAACATCTCACTCCCCATCCACAGTTTTTTGTTTTAAAAATTTGTAATCGAAGTTTAAGATCATTTTGCACAACTCTATTTACGCATCGCTTGGAGCATTTACATTTGATATTACATTCGTAAACACCGGATACAACATGCTCCATTAATCTTCTTCCGTTGTAATATGGGTTGAATTTGGCGCATTTTTGAGGACAAATCCGTTGAAAACTATCCAGTGTCAATTGCTGACAGGCGCACTTCAAACTGTCCTTTTGTTTTTAATTTTAAAAAATATTAAAATTACTTCAAATCAATCTCTATCAAAATTATTATTATTTTCAATTACTAAACAATTGTCGTTACAGTCGCAACACACGAGAAAATCTGGATCCAAATTTATATTTACATCTTTAGCATGGTAATATTTGGTTGAGTATTCGACGAAATTAGGATACTTCTTATCCAGGCTGTTGACAAAAGATAAAGCCCTCTTTTCTTTTTTGTACGAAAAATCTTCCATTCTAACTTTGACCTACAAAAAATGTTTTATTAAAATTAGATGAATTTGATAGATTGATTTTATGTGGTATGTTTACATTTTTAGGAACAAATTCTGTAAAACAATTTATGCGGAAGTCCAAAGTAAACAAATCTATAGTCAACTCACTGTTTGTAATAAACAGATATTGATTAACTTCATTTATTGCTCTTAATCGTCTTCCGCAAGGTGCACGATAAAAGACAACTTTCTGTTTGTTACTCAGCGCGCGCAATCTAAAAATAAAAAAATAAACAATGCTTATTGCTATATTTCAATTGAACTTAAATTAAACTAAAAATAAGAACCTTCTCCAACCACAAATCATCGGTATCAGAAATGGATTGCAATTTTCGTAAATTCGAATGCAGTGATTTATAACCTTCAAGCACGATTGGTTGCAAGTACGGTGAGGTTTGAATTTGCACGTATCTACACCCAAATTTACACGAAATTTACACACTAAATCCCCATCATGTTCATTTTCAACAACTGCAGCAACATCTAAAAAAATAATTCATTAATCGACTATTTATTATTAATCTTAAAAATATATTTAAAGAATATTACTTTGTTTCTTATTAGAGGAATGGCTTAAATCAACATCTAAAGTAACTGAGGATTTAACTTTTTTTTTCCAATCTTTTTCAAATTTTCGCTTATCTTTCTCACTCGTTGCACTTGTAGTTCCAACCTGAGAACGTATTCGTTGCATTACTTTCTTTTACATTTTTTTCCCCATCTTTTCTTTAGTAAAAGAGTTAAAGTAATCTAAAAAAATTTTTTCATTTTTCTTTCATATCACATTAATACTTCACTAAAAGGGGGGTAAAAAGAGTTAAAGTAGTCCGGAAGGTCGGAACATGTTCCGGTAAGGGTTATACAGTGGTAAAAGCGAGAGGTGATCAGTTCCGGTATAAAATTTGAAACCAGGGGCCAGATTCACTAAACAATTGTTAGGTGTTAACCATTGGTTTTGCTCGTTAATTTGTGATTCAAACCAATCATTATTTACAGGTGTATTCACTAAGATTTTTTTCAATGCCATTTTGATGTTGTAACGATCAAATTTTGTCGTTATTTAAGGACAAATCAAACCCACCTGTCAGCTGACAACATCGTTCCCTAACAATTGTTTAGTGAATCTGGCCCCAGATGTCCAGTAAAGAAATTAAGAAATCAGCTAAGCATAGTATAAGCTGAACACCAGATATGTAGAATACTGATACAGAAACCAGTAAGAAAATCAAGCCAATTTCACTATTGGTATCATGAGCATATTTTACATAAAGGCATATTTTTAAAAATAGTTAATTTATTAAATAAACTTTTTAAATAGAAACTGAACGTGTCTACGATCATAGGAAAATTGATTAGTAATCAGTAATTAGTAACAAAAAAAGCCTAGGCCTGGAATAAAACTAATGCCCCCATGAGTAGTATTACTACATTATTATATATTACTTCATTATTCTGTGAATTTTCTTCCCACAGATCCAAATCAGATAAATAGATTACAGTATTTGACTTTTTCTTTTCACCTGAAAAATTTATTTAGTATAATAAAAGTAAAAAATAAATGATAAAACTGCTCACTATTGTCCATCTCCACTTCCTGGAGCGATCCATCATTTCTCTCTTTCGGTTTTTTTCCACTTAAATATGATAGTTTCTGCGGGTATTTTGATTTCAAACCTATTTTCTTGTTTGCTTCTTTCAAGGATTGTTTATTAATTGAATTTTCTTTCAACTAAATATTAATAATTAGACATGTATTATTTCATATTATATGTGTTAGTAGCTCACAAATAATGTTTCAAAGCGTGTAGATCCACGATAAATCCATTCAGTTTGCTTGCAAGTGTCATAACAAACTTTAACTAAACTACAATCAATTTCGGTGACCTTTGCAGTACACCAAGCGCTATTCCATTCAATTGAAACAGTTTGGTATAGTTGAAAATCCAGCATTGTTCGCTGCAACATAAACACAGTAAGTTAAAAAAAATTAGAAATAAATAAATGTTTTATCCATACTTTGGAGTAATTTTTTAAATAATTGTGAATAAAATGTTTCATGTTTTGAGGAATGTCATCTATAACATCAGTGCTTACTTCGTAAATCACATACACTTTATTAATGTTAACATACTGAGTGAACCCCTCATCGAAAAAAATTAAATATCTAGATTGAAGTTTTAAAAAAATTGTAAATTTTGAATGGTTATTTAACCCTACTCAAAAAATAACAAAATAAACATTTGCAATTGGAATCATATTGGAACTAATTTGATTGACTCATTATACTAAATTGTTCTGGGTTTTAATTGCAATTTGATTTAGTTGTTTCTGGTTTTAAATTCTATTTGTGATTCAATTGATGTCAGTTACAAATTCTAATTGGTTTTTATTAAATTGTTTTTTTTTAAGTAACTAAATTTTTGAATTTTAACCGATTTTTATTCGTTTTTTCTGGTGATTCAGCAACTACTCCTGCATAAAAATCGTTTGAATTAACTTTTTGATGCGAATACATAGCTAAGTTAAAAGAAAAATATTTAAAAAATATGATGTTTTTTCAAATTTTTGTTTACTTACCAACAACTCTTGCTCCTACTGCCAAAATTCCAGATTGTGGAGCAGCAATAGATAAATGTCTTGGAGACACATTGTATTTTTTCTTACCTACTAAAACTGTATATTCTGGATCCTAAATTTTTAAAAATACTTTCATGATCAATTTATGACTTTTTCCATTTTGTTAGGTCAAATACTTGAGTTGACTTAGTCATAATCCTGCCTATTTTATAAATGCCATTTGAATTGGAGCACATTGCATACACCAGTTGTCCATTTTCAAGTACCCTTAAAAATATAAGCTTAAGTATATAACTACCACATAAAATAAATTATCAAACAAATATTTTAAATATTACTTTGGTTTTGTAGAGTACGTAGAATCAAACGTGGCAGACGTTGAAGCAATAACGTCTAATGATTTAGTTTGGTTTTCTGAAATTAAAATAAATGTAAAATTATAGAAAAGAACTGTTTTAAACACGGATTTTAAAGTATTCAGCTAAGACATTATTTAGACACACAACAGTTTTAATTAAAAAGAAAAAAGTTACTCATTATTTTCTTGATTATGTATATTGCAATTGTATTGACTAACAACGTTGATGAATTCTGTTTTGTTTTTTTTTGTAGATAAGAAAGTTTTTGAAATAAAATCTCATATCTAATTTGCATAAATCAAATTTACATTTTAATACCAATTAGTACATTTAGCGCTAATTTTGTTATTAAAAATTAACGTTATTTTTTATAAATATTATTTTTGTTTATTTTTCACAATCGTAACTGCCGCTTTAAGCAAACGAAAATAACTCTTTTTTTAATATCGATTAAATCCGGTTGAACCGGTCAGATTATTCTAATTTAACCAATAGCAATCGTTATTAAAATATAAAATCGAAACTCATTATTATACATCAATACTATAAATAAATATTTTTAAAATTAAATAAAATATGAAATAAAATTTTTAAAAAACAAAACTTACAACTTCAACAATTATTTTAATTCTAAAAATAGCGAAAACTGCGGGCTTAAAGCGCAGCTGCGGCTGCCATGTTTGGTGCGATTTCAGATGAATCCACCTTGTAGTGCTCCTTTGATTATGTAGTACTATCTCAGTAGAAAAATCAAAATGATTTTTTCGACTCATGATGTGTTGTCGCCATCTCAACTCAAGAGATTGGCTGATCACAAGTACAGTTGCTGCAGTTCCAGCATAATGGACCCTATAATGCAAAAATACTGGAACTGGTTGGTGAGCAAAATACCGTTTTGGTTTGCTCCAAATTTGATTACAATCACTGGTCTCCTCATCAACATCGTCACTTCTCTTCTCGTTGTCTTTTATAGTCCAGATGCCAGACAAGACGTAAATTAATTTTATTTAAAGAAAAATAACATTTATTAATTTATTTCTCCCTTATTTAGGCACCTAGGTGGACATTTTTATTGTGCGCTTTGGGACTTTTTGTATATCAGTCGTTGGATGCTATAGATGGCAAACAAGCCCGCAGGACGGGTAGTAGCAGTCCATTAGGGGAATTATTCGATCACGGTTGTGATTCCATTTCAACAGGTAAAAAGAAAAAAAAATGTGTTGATTATCATTTGCATCATTGAATGTGTTTCTTTTATTTACAGTTTTTGTTGCAATATCCGTTTGTGTTGCTATACAGTTGGGTAGTTTTCCTAACTGGATGTTTTTCCAATGTTTCGCAGCTGTATCTCTATTTTACTGTGCTCATTGGCAAACGTATGTCTCGGGCACACTACGGTTTGGAAAATTCGATGTTACAGAAGCACAATTTGGTGTTATGGTTGTTCATTTAACGTCTGCTGTCTTTGGTCCTGAAATATGGATGACAAAGGTGAATTTTAAATTAGTTTTAATTTTTATTTCTCAAAAAATTACAAGAATAATAATTCTTATAAATTTTCAAATTGATTAGACAACATTGAATTTTATTAAATTTTAAAAATTATGATTAAAATTAATTAATTTTACGAATTTTTAATATTTTTATATATTTCCTTCAGATACCAGTGGTTCATTTGCAGATTAAGTTATTGATCTTCATTATGGGAGGTGTGGCGGGTTCCGTCGCATTCTTATCCTATTTTCGTACAATTTTCACAGGTGGAATTGGCAAAAATGGATCCACAGTGGCCGTAAGTGGACTGAAACAACGGGTTGTATGTGTAATGTGTGTTTTGTACCGCTATCAGCAACTAGGGACATGATTTTCCCCTTTTTTCACATTTTTTGGCTTTATTTGATTGAAAAAGCACTAATAATAAACTTGCTTGGTGATTGCTTAATTTAACAGATCCCCATGTTACTAATTGAGTGGAAAATATGTCTCGTCTTGTTGGTTTGTTCGTTTGCAAGCATTCTTTGCTATTCCAACTTCTCTGTCATCTTTACTGGTGGTGTCGGCAGAAATGGGTCGACGGTGGCTGTAAGTTCCTTTTCGTAAACACCACCGTTAAATGTATGACACATTTTGCATGAAATAATATTAAGAAATTGCAACTAACAAACTCAATGTTATACATTTACAATTTATGTTGCATGGGTTATTAACTAAGAAAAAGATTTGTGTGGTGATGAATTTGGGGCCAAAATTTCACTAAATTATTTATTTTTTATTATTTACGTGGAAAATTTAGTGACCGAACAAATATTATGTTGCCTTAAGACTTGATAATATACCATACCATGATAAAACAAATTAAGATATCCGATTTTGATAAGCAGAGTTCAAAAACCACTCATTTTAGAGTCTAAAATTTAGACTTACTATTTTTTAAATTTTAAATTTACTACAAGAAATGTGATGAGTTTGTAACATGATTTAGTGAAAATTGAGTTAAAATTAGGAATTGAAATAAATACAATGAATATTATTGATTTTTTTTCCTTATTATTTTAATTGAAAAACATCTCTTTTTAGGGTACCAGCGTTTTATCTCCATTCATCCCGTTTAGTTTGGTCGTGCTTCCCGCTTTTATCATTTATCGAAAATCCGAAAGTCATATCTATGAAAATCATCCTTGTCTCTATATATTAGCATTTGGTTTGGTCGCAGCCAAAGTTACAAATCGTTTAGTGGTGAGTTAGAATTTTTCATTTATTTATCAGATTGATCAACAGCTGTGTATCGAATTGAATTTTTTCATTGATTAATTTTTATTATTTTCATCTTTACAGGTGGCACACATGACTAAAAGTGAAATGGATTATCTCGATTCTGTTCTCATTGGACCTGGAATGCTCTTCCTTAATCAATACTTCAATACTGCATTTAGTGAATATATTGTTCTTTGGTTATGCTTGGTAATTATTTTATTGAATTAATAATTTTTTGTTGGAATTTGTTTAATTTATCTTGTGAAATATTTTGAATTAATTCAAGAAAGCTTGTGCAAAAATTTATTATTTAATATTCAAGTTTTCCTCTTTAGATTGTTTTAAATATTTTTGATTTAAATACATTTTCTGCAGCTGTTGAAATTTTTTATTATGATATATTTATTTTGCTTCCTGCTATAATTATGTGAAAATTTGAAGTAGTTTTCAGTTTTCACAACAAAATTGTGGGAAAATGATTATTTCTATTTTCATCATTCTATTCTATTATTAACATTGACCTTTAATAAGTTGTTAACCTGAAAAGCAGATTTTTTTTTATTATGAAAGGCCAATGTTAAATAATTTATTAATTTCACTGATATACGATTAATAATTATTAACATTTGTTGTTTGTTTCAGATATGGAGCACGTTTGACTTGATAAGATATTGCACAGTAGTTTGTACTCAAATCTGTGGTCATCTAAACATTCATTTATTCAAGATTACACCGAAATTGATTTCAAATGTTACACATGTTCCAGTAACACCAACGTCTAAAAATGGTACATTTATACGGAAAACTGTAAAACGATAAAGGTGTATTTTTTGTGTGTGCGGGAAAATGGGGACAGTTTTTTATTACATTTTTCCTTCTAAACAAATTCGAATTTTCTTGTTTCGCAAACTGACAAATTTCTTAGCAAATAATTTATTTTCTATCTTTTAAAAAGAAAAGCACAGTTGATTTACCATCTAATTCTTATTTTGAGTTTTGTTTTTCTTCCTTCTTTTCAATTGCATTAGAAATGAAAATAATAAGTAAAAAATCACATTAATCTGAAATTCATTGGTGAAATAATGTTCAAATTTCCCTGAGCGGAAAGTTGTCTAATTTTTTGTTGTTTAAATTCATAATAATTTATGGGATCTCTAATGAATTGTGTTGTAGATTATAAACATTATTTTGTCTCGAGTTTCACCTAACTGGGTACAATTAGCATGAATTTAATTTGATCGTTTATTTTTGCTGTACATTACATGCATATGGGAGTAATTAATTTGAGCGTATTCAATTTCTGATATAGTGAACAGGTTTGTAGTGCCGCTTGCTCGACTAATCACGCTTGGCACGATTTGTAATTTAAGTTTTAAGAAAAAAAAATTAAATCGGGATAAAATTGTGTAATTATCTAAGTGATAAAAATATTTGCTTCTTGGGGCAATTTATTCACACTTTTTGCCTTTTTGTCTTTTTTCTTACTTTTCTACTTTCACAATAAAAAAAATATGGAAAATTCATTATTCATTAATAAAAATAAAAAAATTCATCCACCATCATGACCAACTTCTCTAATTTAGCAGAAAAACCCGAAAACGAGGCCAATTCAAATGACCAGGAGATGGCCAATGAGGAAAAACAACCTATGCTTGCTTAGTCCCAAAAAAAATTAATTAAAAAAAATGGATGTTTGTTTGAAATAAATTATACCCTATTTATACGATAAATTTTCTCATTCCAATCTTTATCACACACTTTAAAACCAGTACAAGAATATAAATTGTATGTTTGTATAAAAGTTATGTGTTTTTATCGAAGGAACTACAGCAGGGGTGTCCAACATGTGGCCCTATGGAAGTGTCAGCGATTCTAAAGTTGCAAAGTCATGCTTTAGTTAACACAATTTTTATTTCATTGTAAACTTTAGAATGAAATAAAAATTGTGTTAACTACACATTTTTGCTGGAGAGGACCTTTTTTCCCACCAAAAGGGTGTTATTTTCGGTTGGCAATAACCCTAGGTACTCCACTGAAGTTTGGTATATTTTTGTGTGGGCGACACAAATATTCTTTTAATATGGCCCTGGGTAGCTCAGAGGTTGGACACCCCTGAACTACAGGGTTTTGAAACAAAATAAAATCTCAACTTTTGTATCAATAACAACAAGAAATTTCTTATTTATTTGAAATGTTTGCGGATGTGATTATTTGTCATTCTTCTATTACCTAATTTAATTTGTATTAAGTTGTAGAATAATTTCTACCAGGTCATCAATCATGCACTTGTATATGGACACCATTTTGTGTATCCAATGTTGTTGGTATTCAACTTTAGTCCTACATCAACTTAGCATTTTGAATTAAATATAACATTTGACCTTTCGGATTTCTTTCCTATCTACAAAAAAATAAGAGAAAAACCAACAAATTGTAACCTAAAAAATGATACAAAGCATGTTTATTTAAACTTAAGAGATATTCCATGAAATTTCATTTGCTTTATTTTACAAATAAAAATGTTGACCTTTGGAAAATTTCTGTATAATCATTCTTCTATCTTTATTTACAAAAAAATTAGAATCAACTTTGATTTATACAAATCAGTCATAAAACAAACATCAAATCGTAAAATCAAAATGCAAACATTGGACTTTAAACTTTATTAATTTGATCCAGTTTCAAATAGATAAAATAATCATTTCAATAGAATTTATTCAGCAACATGAAAGTATAAATCTCTCATTACATAATCAACCATGATTTCCCAGCTATTAACCATTGGAATAAATAGAAAGATAAATCATTTTTATCACTTGGGCAATAATAATAATACAAAATTTCTATCATAAACAAGTAGCAATTACAAATATATATGTATATATATTTGCTTTAAAACATTAATTATTATTACTATTATTAAGTATATTTTTGATTACAATTAGATTATTATTTAAGTACATAATAACCATCCAAACTTTTAAAGTTAATAAACATGGAAGAAAAAAATCTCAAATAACTAAATACAAATTTCTACTTAATTAAAAAAATGTTTATATATATTTATATATATATATAATAATTAATTATAAATGTTGATTAAAATGAAAGGACTACTTCCTCACATAAGGTTTCATCCTTGATAGATTAACGTGTTCTTAGAACATACATTTCCTTATATCATTGATATACGGGGTTCAAAAGTTTGCCATTTTATGTTGGCTTTTTTGTCATTTCTAGTTTCTCTTGCATCAGCACTTCTCAAACCATTTTGTAAAAACGGGAGCTGATGTGATGCAAGTGACACCAGGCACCTACAATAATCCCAATTACTTCGAGATATAAATGTGCACTAATGACACCAACACTCAAGGAAAAAAAATTAATATTAGAAAGAATCGACCGTACACTACTTTAAATCGTTGCATAACTAGGTTCCGGAGCCAGCCGTTTAAACCAAGTTACGCGTCACAACTTAATGTATACTGGAACCTGCCTTACCGCAAGTCCTGGATGGTAAGTTATCGTAAACCAGCTACGAAAACTTCCACCAATTCCTCCTTAAATCGCTTTTTACATACAATAGGGATGACAAAATTGATAAACGAGACGTTGAGAACGTTCCGTCTTTTTCATGATCCCTTTTTTATAGTATTGGCGTATTGAACGTGACAATTTGTCATAATTCATTGCGGGTCGATTCTTACGTCTTCCCCACAGACGTGCGACGCGTACAGAGTCCTCAATTTTAAAAACCCCTTTTGTACGATCCAACCAACGGATACAACTGCCGTAAACCTGCGGCTGCATCAATAATTCCTTCAAAAACTGCCATAAATGGATATGCGAATGTGCTGTTGATGTGCCATTTGTTGTACCCCGTTCAGTTTTCTCCATTTCAATTGTATCACCTTCACTGTTATTATCATCTATTTAAATATTCAAAAAAAATTTAAAAATTAAAAATTAATTAATTAATTAGCATTATATTTTTTAATAATTTAAATTTTACCATCGCTTAATAATCCTTCACTGCTGGAATATTCGCTTTGAGGTGGATTAGGGCTGGGAGCACCCGATGATGGACTGACATCTCTCGATGGAGACATCACCATTTCGGGGCTTGCTGTCCATTGCAGATAAGCGCTCATATCAGCCATGCTCTCTTCAGGTCGAAAAGAGTGGTGAGTGACGCAGAAGCGAGGTGATAATTGAGCTGCAGCTGTTCTCCATATATCTAACTGGGCAAACAAAATGTCACCACATGGTGGTGCCCTTTGATGAAAATCAGACTCCCCAAGATGACTAAGTGCGTTGCCATCCATGTGAAAATACTCGAGGGAAATCATTGGGAGACCATATTGCTGAAGGGTCCAACGAAGCCATGACTGCACGTCTTCAACACTCCAATATGAAGGATCTGGAAAATTTAAAATACATATTTTTTAAGTTTAAAAAATTATTATTTTTTATCGTTTTACATTTGAATTTATGTTGTTTTTATGTTCTTTAATATATTTGTTAACTATAAAAACCACAACCTTGATAAAATGTTGTTTATTTTGACCTATGAGTGTATTTTTAGTCTTTTACCTTGGAAATTCTTAATATCCGTGTAATTTCCAATGTAAATATTCAATTTTTTCCCCACAAAGGACATAGTCTATTAATAGACTATGGTGAGTCAAGGTTGACCCAAATTAACTTTAATTAAAACTAAATCAAAAAAAAAAAATTAAACAGAATTTTAAGGTTAAACTATAAAAATCAATTAATTAAAATTTCAATAAATAAATTATATTTATATTTTCCTTATAAATTTATTTTTTTTCTAAATAATTATTCCTATTTATATAATCATATAATAACACAGGTGGGAACATGATTTTGCTAAAATTAGTTTTTTTCCTCTTAATTTTTCAAATGTCAAAGAATTTTTTTTCCTGGTTAATTTATTTAAGTCAGTTCTACAGCACAATAAAACCAGATTAAGATCTCGGCGGCAAATAAATAAATCTGGGCTTTCAATGACTCAAGCTTAAACAAGTGGAAAAACCGGTTTTTACGTTTTTTAGGTCAAGGGTTTCACCGACCCGAGACCGATTTACGTCATGGGCCCAAGTTCGGAGAACAAAATAATTAGACCACAGGAAAAGATTTCGCATAAATAATAATAACAAACATTATCAAAAATTTAAATACAAATTAGAAAAAAAATAAAATAAAACTCACCTGGAGAAATATTGAGTGCATCACAAGTTTCATGAATATCACGATGTACTTGTTGCATAGCAAGAGATTGAACTTGCTCTAAAGACAAATCAGGAACGAGCGCATCTTCGATTTTGATAGTAATTGTAGAAAATTCTCGATTATTTTCCACCGGTGCTGAATGTGGACATGTTGTTTCCAAGACCGGTTCTTTTTTAATCGGGCGCAAAGATGGTTGTAATTCGTACAGTGTTCCTTGATCATTTGAATTCGGTGAATTTGGTGGAATCGATGGTGAAAGAACCGACATTTTTGCGTACAATTCATCCGCTGCGGTGAATGCGCTAAAGTCTGGTATTTCCATCATCATGCCCGGTGAAAATGCGTGACTTGGTGATGGGACCTGCCCGTCACCGTCCACGTCGCATGAAATGTAATCGGGACTTGATTCTTTGTAGCTTAATGGAACCATTTGTGGCATCTGATAAGAGTTGGAAAAAAAATTCATTTAATATTAAATTTCTTTAAAATTCTTTATTTTAAAAATAAATAAATACATTTAATTAAAATAATCGCAAGTGGTTTATATTTTTTATTTCGATTTTTTGTTCATTTAATATTTTAATAAGGAGGGGAGAGAGAGAAAAGAAAAAATATAAACAAAAAAATGGCGAAATGAAAACAAGTGCGGATGAATTCGGGTTTAAGTGTTGCGGCCTCGTCGAGCAACATTCCAAGTCATTATGAAGTGATGCGGTTAAATCAAGTCAAGTGAAGCCAATCGAAAGATTAAAAACTACTGTTTTATGCTTTAATTCTAAGCTGAGTGCATGTTGATAGGTAGAAAATGCGATTTAAGAAAAATAATTCAACTATTAATTACTTTTCAGCGCTTAAAATCTCCTTAGCAACAGTAGCTAAGTGTATAACTGCGCGCGATCAACAGGTGCGTATGCGTCGTTAAATTTTTATACCTTTAAACATAAACTGATCGAAGTTATAAATTTTTAATATGTTCGCAATATGTGTCAAGGTAAAAAGAAAACATTTACGAAAATTAGCTGTCAGTTGCTATTTAGAAAATTAAACTTTTCGTTTAGGAATGGCGGCCCCACCCCACAACAACAACCGCAGCCACCACCAAGGCCGTCATGCAAACACGATCAGGGCACAACTTTAACAATCATCAAACAATAGAATAGCCTTTCTTCATATAGCTAAACTGCCCTCTTCAAGTCTTTCCTTGATAAGCCTGGTCAAAATAAAGAAATTAGCTTACCGATTCGTTCAAAGTTTGTCCTGCGTTGTATAACATCTTCTACACCAGCGATTTGCCCTCTTTCTGACCTCCAAGCGAATAATTCCCTCGATCAAAGTAGAAAAAGCAACGTCACGAATGACGCAAATGCAAATGAGCAACCTCATTGGCTAACAGCGGTTCTAGTGACAAATGCGAGAACTAATTGTTATTTTTAATGGCTTCAATCAGTTTTTAGTGATTAAAAAATTCGTATTATTTATTTAATCATATTACACACTTCGTTCACTGATAATTAAAGCTTTATAAGGACTTTAAATTCACTAATAAATGATAAAATGATTATAGTCGTATAGCAAAAGATTACGCAAGGACAGAGGTCAACGACTAGATGATGTCATTGAAGGAAGAAAAAGCAGCATAAATTTTTTGGGCATGTTGTAACAAGTGGGTCAAAAAAATAAGATTAGCAGTGCATTAAATTTATTGCATCATTTAATAAACTATACACTTGTTAGTTACACTTTAAATTTTACTTTTTTTAAAATAATGTTATAAATAAATTTGAATAAAACTTTTTTAAAATGTCTCACTTTTTGTCTTTGACATGCGTAAACTGTTTAATATAACATAAACTATAAATAAACAATAAATAAACAATAAATATATTTTTTTAATGTTAAAAATAATAAAATTATCAATTTCCTTTCTCGAAATCCAAAAAATATAAATAAAAATAAAACAAAGTTTCTTTAAATAGGGTAAAGCAGTTTGTGAGTCAATAAGGAGTGTATTTTTCCATGAATTCCTGTCAACAAACTCATAAATATTACTACGTGACTGATTTAAACCCTATTAACACAAACTCAAACCTTATCAAATTGTTTTCCCACGTGCCTCTTAAGATGGAGTAAGTATTGAACAGTGTATTCAAACACAGTAGCTTTGTCCGTTTTCTCACTCAAGCCAGGAACCAAGTCTCGTAAAAGTGAACAAGCATTTTTGATTCGACTCCTAAAAATAAAACAAAATTTAAGTAAAAATATTTGTGAAAAAAAAAAATCAAATTTCCCCTTTTGTACCTCCTTTTGCGTTCTTTCTCGTTATGGTTTTCTCTTCCGGTAAACGGTATTGGAAAATATTGCATATTGTCCAACGGACCTAAAATTTGCGCCATATTTGGAGTCCGTGGGAGTGCTGTAAGAGGAAATAAACTTCCTTCACCGCCCGATGCATTTTGCGCAACTCTAAAAATAACCAAAACAAATAAATAATAAATAAAAATTAATACAAAAATAAATAATTTTACTCATTTATTTTCAATTTTTATTTCACCTGGAATAATCAGGTGAAACGTTTTCCTGTTCCTCTCCACTACTGTTTAAATTCATTGTGGATGTCGGTGTCATTGTTTGGTTAGTCACAAAACTTTGATTATTATGTGGCGAATAACTCTAAAGAATATAAATAAAAAAATTATAATAAAGAAAATTTAAAAAATCAATATAAAAATCAAATTACTTGAGTATAAGGCGAAGTGTGCCAAGTGGACCCGGGCGGTGGAAGATGTACACGATGTCCAGCGTAACTAAATGGTGCTGAAGGGTTATTAGGATGATGAGCCGCCGAAGGAACATTGTACATGAGATGAGGTGCAGGTAAAACAGGATAGCCATTAGGTGAAACCGAGTTTGGAGTCTGAAATCGTGTAGCCATAGTTGATCCGCGAATTAAATTTTGACCGTGACTATTGGTTGAATGATATTTTCGGTTTGGAGATAATGAACCATCGACGTTCGAATATACACTTGATGATACCAATCCATCAGTATCTGATCCTTGACCACCGTTTACTAAACTACCATCCTAAAAACAATATCAAAAAAAAAATTTAATTAAATTTTTAATTTAATGTTTAAGAAAAAAAAATAGTAAAGGAATTTTTAATATTGTTTTGTTATGTGTAAATATTTTGAAGCACTCGCGTGAGAAAGCGGCCATTTTTTTAAATTTTTCTTTCCCCTCAACAACTGACCTCAAAACCGTCATCTCAATTTTAAACTCCCCTGTTAGCGAAAGGATTTGAAAGGGAAGAGACACCTGCATGCAAAATTTTTAAGTTTCATTTTCAATGTTTTGAGTTGAAACGGAAAAAACGATTTAAATCAAAATGGCGTCTTATAAATTTAAAAATATAAAAACGTTATTAAATAAAAAATTAATATAAAATATTTTTTTTTCAATTAATTAATTGTAAATGTAAAAATGTAAAAATTAAAAAAGATAATTTGAAACCTCTTGGCAATATAGTTGTGGCGACGACGGATTACTGCTTAACGGTCTCATCGTTTGTATAAGAAGTTGCTGTGGCTGATCACTTTCTTTAAGAGCATCATCATTTTCACTCCATAAACGACTATTTTCATCATCATACGCATTCGTTTGTCTTTCATCAGGTGTTTCTTTTCCATTTTGATCAATAGGAACTAAAGTGTATTCAGCACCTGCTTGCAATGTCGCAACTGTCCTTGCATCAACTGCGATATAATATTGCTGACCACTCACATCTCTCTCACTAAAAATAATTAAACCATATTAGTCATATATTGCTAATAATTATTGTTTATTAAATTTAAATTATACCTGTCACCAGTTTCGTTGTTCGGACATGGCGAGTTTTTAGTTTGCATTCCATCAATCATAGCAGCATTAAATTCATCGGCACCGGAAGTTTTAATGAATTCAAAATAATCATGGGCGCTAGCAGCAGCTTTTGCTTCTTGACTCAATTCAACTACGACCATATCTCTCTGACTGTCTTCTAATCTGCGCTGTTTTTTCACTTGAAGATCCATTAAATCAGCATCGCAGTCGTCGTCGCAAAGTCGCTTGTTATTCGGGTTGCAGATCGACTCCATTTCCAAGTCCAAGTCGAGAGATTTATCCGAGTCCATGACTGATAATTATTGATTGAATAAAATTCAAATATCTTATTAATAATATCCATAATTTTGTTATGTAATTTTCATTCATTTGAAAAAAAATTCTAATCGAACGTTCTGCGATGAAAATTAGTAAATAAAAGTTGAAAAATTAATAAACAAATAATAAAGTGCACTCGATCAAGTTAAAACAAATATATAAAATAAAATAATAAAAAGTTCACCTGCTTGGCACGTAGATTGCTGTCTGAGACCACGCAAGAAGAACGTGGAAGGAAATTCAAGAAAATTGTGAACGACAAACAGCGCGCGTCTTCTCCATCAGATTGATGGAAAAATAGGTTGCTAGGCAACACACTAACAAGAAGCGCCATTGCTCTGAAGCGGTGAAAAATAAAAATTTTCAGGGTAAGTTTTTATTTTTTCGTTTTTCACTCGGTTTAAGAAAAAAAAGCTTTATCTTCACAAATTGTAAAGAATTTTTAATAGAAATATAACTTACAAAGAAATGGAAGAAAGAGATACGGGCCTCAAATGCCATCTTTATCGCTTAAAACAGTGATTGTGAAAAAATATACAAATGAAAATTGATAATAGCCACTCACAATCACTTACTAAAAAGATAAAAAAAATTCAAATTTAATTCTACAATAATAAAATTTTATGCTATTTTAAGTTTAAAACTAGCTAAATAAATTACAAAAGTTTAAATAATTTTACACAATAATAATAATTCACATAATTTTAAGAAAGAGACATGATTTTAAAGTTTTTACAGAGGAATAGCATTAATAAATGTAAAATTTCTATGTATTAATATTATTCTAGCATTACAAATAAAGTAAAAATTATAATTATAAGCAGAGTTTATTTTTATAGATAGAATTATCAATTTATAATAATCTTGTTTAAAAAATTGCAATTCTCTTGTCTTTTTTTTAAGTTTTCGCCACCTTTTTATACACATAAATTCATCAGTCACATGGAATTATTTCATAGAAGTAACAACATATAAAACAAAAACATGTCAAATAGTTCTTAATCAGATTCCGAATCCGATCCATTCTTTGCTACATCACTGCGCAATTCTAAAATATGTTCAACAGGGTATGGTTTGCCATCTTCACCAACTCGCATTGGTTGAATCATTCCATCTCTAAAAAAAATTTAAATTTAATAAATATTAAACATAAATAATTTTTATTATTATTATTCAACAACCTCGATAGTTTGTCCATCATGTTAACCAACTGAATTGCTTCGTATTCTTTCTGTTCTTCACTCATACCAGCCATTGGATCTGGTCTGGGTTCTTCATAACAACCAATAACTGGATTAATTCTAGTAATAAATAAATAAATAAATACTTAATAAAAAATACTGAATTAATTTGATAAAAAAATTGCCAAATTACCTATCCCTTGCTTCACGATATTCTTCAGTATCACTATCATCTGATTCACTGGAATAATTTCCTTTTCCCTGGCCGCCCAACATTAAACCACGGTTAGCAAGAAGACCAGCTGCATTGCCGTAACCAGTGTATTTGATAAGTCTTGCAACTAGACACAATAGAAATAAATACTTAAAAATTAAAATAGATAAGAAAACATTAAACTAACCACTTTCTTTGCACAAAACAAATAAAAAATCTGCTACTAATAGTTTAACTGCAGTAATAGGAGATGTTAAAAGACGACATAATTTATTTCGCAATGTTTCTCCTTGCTCTGGACGATTGTATACATCGCGTAGTGGTGGCAACACTCGAAGTCGTAGGAATTTTCGAATAGTACGAATTGAACGAGCACATTCACATAAACATGTAAGAATTGGTGGAAGACCTTCTTGAATACTCCCAGAAGGCTAATGAAGTAAATAAATAAATAAATAAAATATAATTTTAAATTTTTTTAAATAAAAATGCATATTTTTCATCAATTTTTCAAATAACCTTATCCAATCTACGGTCAAGGAAATCCAAAAGAATGACTATGGCTTCCATATTTTGTCCATCATATTCAACATCTTTATTATCATAACCACCAACGGCTCCATCACTTAATGGTGTTAAAAGTTCTTCGTAACAAACTGCTGGCATGTTAGTTAATAAATTCACTGTGTGATTTTGTACTTCTTCACGTTTCTCTTTGGTGTGAGTTGGACAAATTAAAATGTCGTGTAAAATACTGACCATTCGCAAAAAATGCGCTTCTTCTTCCTAATTAAAAAAAAATTATAAAATGTCATATTTTAAATATTTAAAAAAATGTGATTCAACTCATACTTCATCTAAATTATTCTTATCCACGTGCATGGTTAAACTAAAAAGGGTTTTTAGCACTTCACATGCTAAATCGGCTTCTTCATCATTCAAATAAGGTACTTCATGTACTCTTCCACTCCGAGTGCGATTACACGCTCGAGCATCATCGTAATTACGTTCAGCACTTGTTTTAAGAATCAAATCCAAAACTTCCATTAGGTAAGTTAAACCGTGCAATTCATTTCGTAGTTTCGGTCTCACGTCAGCGCATACAGTTGTCAACAGAAATAGCATTCGCATATCAAAAAACTAGAATTAAATTGAAAATTATTAAATAATATTTTAAAATTTAAAATATTATTATTAATGGTAATTTATATATTACTTTGACTTCGTATGCCAAATCTGGATCTCTATACGTTTTAAGCCTCATCATAATTCCTTCAATGCATCCACTATTGCTGTTAAAAAAGAGTAAAAAAATTAATTTCATTTATTAATACAAGAAATTGTTTCAATATTTACCAACACATTCGTTGAACAGCTGTGCAATGATAGATAAGATTACACAAACTCTTTTGTGCTTCTAACATGAGTTTATAATCATCCTGGGAATTTGTTCGATTCAAAGTATCTTCATCAAGGACAAGACCAGCGATTTTGAGCAACATGTCAACCATGTCACGACTAATTACATCGTTTAAATCAGTTTTATCCCGGCTCAAAATACGAATGGTTTCCAAACAACGAATATGACAACGGCTGTAGGAAGATTCCGATAATTTTTTGAATAAAATTTGCCATACACGACGACGTCGGCTTGAATCGAATTCGTTGAATGTAAATGTCGTCGCTTTCTGTAAAGTATAATTTTTGATAATGTTAGTGGTAAGGAAAAATAAATTATGTGATTTTACCAAATTATTAAATTCAGTCAGCATTTTACTCGTTTCATCAACAGACGCATCGTCCAATCTTGATATCATTAATTCATCCATGTTTCAGCTGTTTTTGTTTTTAAAATATTGATATGATTACAGAATTTTCGAAATATGCAAAAAGTGGCTTAAATTTTTCATAATTTACAAATATTATCGACTTGTTTTCGTAAAAAGCTCACCGTTTACCGGATTTGATGTGATCACTACCGCAAAAACCAAATAAACATACGTAAGTCAAAATGGCTGCCAAAGAAAATCAAATAGTACGGACATCTATCGAAAAAATTTAAAACTAAATTTTTTTTAAAGAAATGGCTGATTACATCATAATGCACTAAATATGACGTCTGCAATAAGTTCACGACCCCAAGTTGAATACACACTTTAAATGCCCTCAAATAGCACTACACAATATATTTACGTAATGAAATTTAATTTATTATTTTCCTCTTCTCTCCCTAGATGTCGGCACTTCTGAGGCTAAACACAGAACGATACTTAAAGTGTTTATAACAATTTTGTTTAGTAAACCAAAGCTAGCTTTCCAGTGATTTAAAAATCGATTTACCAATTGACTTATTAACCGCAGAAACGAAGTACTTTACATGGCTGGACGAGGACGAGGAAGGGGTAGGGGAGGATCACGCTCTGTCGTTAATGAACAACTTGGACTTGGTGCACGCGGAGAAGATAAACCATCAGCCGTATTGCAACCACCACCGATATTTCCAGAATTAGTTAATAGACCTATTCCAATTAAAAAGGATCTTAGCAATTTACTAATAATTAAACAAAATTTGAGATTGGCATTAAACGAATCCGATTTCTTTATAAAACCATCTTTAGAGAAAAGCATTATTGAACGATATTCGGATATAATCCAAGCACAAACTAACAGTAGTAATATTCAGGACAAACTTGGTAAGAAAGTATTAAATACAGAATTTTATAGTTCAATATTAATTATTTATTATAAATAATTCTTTTCAGACTTGTCCAGGTTTCCGAAAGAATTAAACAGTGTAAACCGAAAACGGAAGAAGACAACGGTTAAATCGAAAGATGTAAAACGTACAAAATACAATACGTTAAGCATTGAACAGAAATTAGAGGTTTGTTTACATTGAATTGAAATTGAAAGAAAAATACAAAAATATAAATTTAATTTTTTTTTTGTTTACAATTTTATAGGAATTAGAGAAAGAAGAAATTGAAGAAAATGCTGATAATGAAAATAAAGAAGATGAAGAAGATGATGAGGAAATATTAGAGAATGATGAATATGATGAAATTGAAGAAGAGGTAAAAAAAATTCTTAAGAAGCAACAAAAGTTAATTTTTCATCATTTCTTTCTGTTTTAGGGTACTGATTACGTTGCTTCATATTTCGATAATGGTGAAAATTATCTAGATGAGGAAGATGATAATTTAGATGATGGAGGAACTTATTCATAAAAAATATATAAATTAATTTCTTTGTAAATAAAACTAAAATGGAATAAATTATAAATTTCAATGAAATTACCATTTATTTAAGGCCCCTTGAATATCATTCTTTCGATCTTAAAAATAATATCGAAACTAATAGCGGAATTAATATCAAAAATGTTATTAAAGCTATCAACACGAGTGAAAATTTAAATCGTTCTTGATTAGTTTGTAATTGTTCATTCAATGGATGAAATCGTTTACATGTTAATTGCTCAGAAATTTCATCCAATGACGATTTTGAGTCATAAATCTGTGCTGAACGACGGATTCGTTCTAAATCTTGATCCATTTGCTGCAAAAACGCATCCTTCGATCCTAAATTCGATAATAAATTCGAACCGATGCTTATAGTTCGTGTATCTCTGTCTCTTAATGGACTGCTATGGCCTGAATCGATGATTTCTTCATCCTTTTCTGATATTTCACTTAAAACACTGAACGGTTTAACTGGAATTTTGATTTTATCTAAAGCATGTATTTCTTTGTCATAAAATATCTTATTTATTCGTTTCAACTCTTCAACCTGAAAATTGAAAATAAATTATTAATTTCTGAATGAATCAATTTCAGTTTTAAAATTTTAAAGTTTTATACCGTGCATCCATAACGTAAAGCCAAATTCGTAATGGAATCACCAGACAGGATATCCTTTTCTATGTACGAGTATTTGTACGGTCTGTTTATTGTAGTTCGATCTTGTAAACTAAGGGCTTCATCTTCCACGTAATGCTCATTTTCATCATCACCGTTGAAATAGTAAACAACACCTGAGTTTCCGCCCTGGCAATCACTTCTCTCGCAGCTGGCATATTCATATTTGCTGTTTTTTGATAGTAAACAATTAGCTGATTTCCTTTTGTTCCAGAATGAATGCTTATTCATGACAAGTACATGATTGAATGTAGAGTAGACTATTATTTTCGGTGTCTTATGTGATATTTACATATGATTATTCATGTGATGGCCGTCATTTCTAAAACGTTTGACTACCATCTAGTGGCAAATAATAAAAGTAATTTCATTACAGTTTTAAATTTTTCTAAATAAAAAACGAAAATAATAATTTTATTAAAATAAACATACAATATTAAAAGTTCATACATCTATTATTTACAATTGAAATTTAAAACCCATCAAAATCTGAACCCTCACTATCACTGCAAAACATTTGAATCATTTCCTGATCAAGTAACGGTTGATAAACCTCTTCAAAACTCGATTCACTACAAATTGATTCAACATCAGAATTTGATTCACTATTTGAATACCCTTCAGTTTCGCAATTAATATTACTACGAATTGCTTTAAAAAAACATTTCTGTATACATTTAGTCGGAACACTTTTCCAAGCTTTATCAACCCATTCACAGACAGTCGCAGTACTCACACGACTCATTTTGCCAACATTAAGACCATTTTTCATCCATTCTTCCCACTGAGCTCGAATCATTGACTTCACACTACGATTTATGCCTAAATCTAACGGTTGTAATAATTTAGTAAAACCTTGAGGAACAATAGCAAAATGAGCTTTGATTTTTTCCAATTTCTCTTTAGTTTCATCACAAGTGTGTAAGCGCATTGAATCCATTATAATAAATGAATGTTGATTTAAAAATGTATTTGATCGTGTTTGCCAACATTTTTCAATCCATATACTCATTATATCATCATCAATCCACCCCTTTTCATTTCCTACCACGCAAATGTCAATATTTGATGATATTTCATTGAAAAATGTTTGATTAAAATTGTTTTCTTTGAAGATAACTAATGGTTTCACCTTATTTCCATTGGCAGAACAGCACAAAAGAACAGTAAAATGAGTTTTTTCAATTTCCGTAGTTGAAATTGTGATACTATTAGTTGCATCAACTGTTCTAGTGATTGGTGCATCGAAATAAAGTGGAATTTCATCCATATTATACAAATCATTATCATCTAGGTTCATCTTCTTTAATGTATTGGATACAAATGAACGAAAATTGTCCACTTTATCTCTCCAATTTAGTGGAATTTTCTGTCCTAATATTGGTGGTGTCCACACTGATAATGAATTTTGTTTCATAAATTTATGGCACCAACCAGATCCGCCTTTGAAATTGATTAAGTGCATTTGTTTTGCCATTTCTTGCGCTTTCATTTGAATTGTTGATGTTGAAACTGGTCTGTTGGCTTCTCTTTCGGCGATGATCCATGTTTTTAGATTTGCTTCTAGTTGAGGCCACTGAATTTTACCTCGACGACATGCTCGTTTTTTCGGTGGGAGGTTTTTCAATTCCTCTGAATTTTTTCGCCAATCACGAACACAACGTTCATCAACGTGGAAAGTTCGTCCTGCATTGCGATTACCATGTTGTAAAGCATAATCGACTACTTTAAGTTTAAATTCAGCTGTAAAGCTTCTTCGTGTTGGTGCCATTATTAAAAACACTCGAAGTGTTTTTACTCAAATAAATACATATAGAGCACCAGCATTTTGCCATCAATCATCACCCACATGACGTCTTACAGATAACCCGCGGGTAAAATCTGTAACAATATTAAATCAATTTAATTTCTGTTATTTTAGCTTTAAATTATAAATAAAAGCAATAATGTTTTATATAAAAAAATAAAAAATTATTTTATTATTTATTTTGTTTTACTAGGGCCCTCTGATGTTAAACAGCCAAACGACTTAGTGTAATACGGGAGAATCTAATCAAAAATCCAGGCTACACTGTCGATAGAAAAACAACTCGAAAAATGGGGAAACGAAAGGATCCAAAAAGAAGAAAAATATTACAGTTAAAAAGCACTCAGGAATCATATACACAAATCTGGCCACGGAATAACCCAGTTCCACAACCAACGAATCAAGGTATTAATATGAATAACGGAAGTAAGCAGCAATAATAATAATAATAATAATTTTAATCTGTTTTGATAAATAAATGAATGCAGACTTAATTGATATTTGTTTTTCCTTAGATTTGGCGCGAAATAATGCATTGAGTGGACTGCTTAGTCATTATATGGACTGCGATGATGATGAAGACGATGACAGCGACGATGAACAAGGGAAAAATCCTGAAACAGAAAATTCAAATTCAAATTCAAATCCACATTCAATTGCGCTTGAAGTTGCTGATTTTTTAAAAGTATTTATTTTGGCATTATTTAAAGCAAAAAGTAAAAAAATGTTATTAACTTGCAGGAAATCGATGCTATTACTTCAGATGAAACGTCAGATCAGAAAGAAGAGGTTAAAAGCGAAGCTCAAGAAGGCAAACATATTGATGGAAATCAATGGCAGGAATGTGTAGATGAAACAACGGGTTATACTTATTATTGGAACGTAGTTACTAATGAAGTTACATGGGAATATCCAAAGACAGCAACAGATATTGTATCTTCAGCTCCTGTGACTGCAAAGAAACCAACGCCAACAGTACAAAAAAATCTCGAAAACGTGTTACGACCGGTCGAAGTGTCTCCAGAAATTATTGATGACGGGTTAAAAAAAAGAAATTTTTATATATTTTATTTATGTATTTATATTTATATTTATTTTTAATTATAGAAAAATTGTTCCGATTACATTTTATGGCCCTGGGTCATCGAATGGTGGGTCGTCAAACGGTGAATCTTCGAATGAAGAAGCGGATTCTCCTAGTTTAGAAAAAAGCAAAATGGGACCACATTTACCTCCAGTTGAAGAATTTGAATTGAGTACAAATAAGGTGTTTGAATCTCCTGATGAGAGATCAAAGTCTCCGGTTGAAGAACAAACGGAAGAACCCGATTCAACTACACGAGCGAAACAAACGCAACAAATTAAAGAAGTTATTTCTACCAGCAATTTATTCTGTGGTCCTCCAAATGCAGCACAGGTCTTAGCTTCGTCGTTGGACGATGAATCGGATGCGGAAGAAATATCAACACCGCTTTTTCTTCCGTCTGGTCAAGAGCAAATGAAGCATAAAGGGTTTGGATTTGGTTTACAAAAAAAAGAAAATGGTATAAAAGGAGGTAAAGGTGAGAAAGCGATAAGTTTTGTTAAAGCGGAGACACTCGATTTGAATGCGATCAATCGAAATTCTGTGAATGAATGGGAAAATGGGAAGCAAGAAAAAATTGAGATTAAAGCTGAATTGGAGCCTAAAGTGGA
Organism: Geophilus carpophagus; assembly: GCA_034687075.1. Taxonomy (NCBI): domain Eukaryota; kingdom Metazoa; phylum Arthropoda; class Chilopoda; order Geophilomorpha; family Geophilidae; genus Geophilus; species Geophilus carpophagus. The sequence goes on along the minus strand of JAQFZN010000062.1, from coordinate 16,125 downwards.
GGCGAAAATGGAGCCGGTAATGGAGATTAAAATGGAGGAAGATGGAGAAGTGGAAATTGATGTGGATCGGGAATTAGATTTAGCATTGGAGAGAAATGTAAAAGTATTAGAAATAAACAAATTTTAAACGACTTTTAAAATTTTTTTAAATATTATTGTTTTTGATGATGATTTTATTTTAGGACGATGTTACGCAACTTGCAAATGGGATTTTTAATCAATTGGAGCGATTAGGTGTGAATTCAACCTCCGTGTCTAATTTGCAGAAACTTTACATTGAAACACAAGTAATTAAATGTGAAATAAGTTTTAATTATTATAACTAATTTTATGCTTTTTTGTTATTTAGACTCGGCTTGAAGATTTCCGCCAAAGGGCTCTGAAACGGAGTTATTTGCTGACAAAATTGAGACAAATAGAAAGCCATGTTGAAGAATTGCATCAATTGCACACCTGCAAAGACAGGTACGTCACTTTTGCCCTTTTTGCCCCTTCACCTTGCTGCTGTTGGATCAAAGAAGAGATGATGTGAAGAGATTTTATCGAGAGATTGAGAGAGAAAGAAAAAAAGAGATGGCGGAGTATGTTATGGAGTGAAAGGGGTATCCAGATTTGTTTGGACATAGAATGGGGATGTCGTAAAGAAGAGAAGAAACGAAGTTGAAGAGCAATTTAGTATTCAAGTTGGAAGAAAGGATTTTATTGGTGAGCTCGTTTCGATCATTCAATTTTTCTTTTTTGATTATTTGATTTTAGTTTTGTTGATGAAATGTTTTCTTTAGGTCTTTAACTCACGAAGATTGGATCCAGTGTGGACATTTTGGATAGTTTATTATTGATATTTACTTTAGTTGGTTTTGTTTAAAATAAATAAATAAAAGATAAAATAAGGGATTGGGGGAGAAAATGACCGCCATTTTAAAAGAAATTATTTCATTTTATGTTTTGGTTTCAATATTTTGTTTTATTTTTGTTCCCAGAACTGAGGGCGAAATTAATCAACCAGATACAACTGGGATTAATCAACAAACTCCATCTGTGGTTTCATCAAGTACAGGTAATGAGTTTTAATTATAATTGATTTTAATTAAATTTTAAAATTATTTTGATTTTTTTTTTCATGTATAGCGCTATTCAATACAACTGTATCATCGGTTGAAGTACCACCTTTACCACCACCACCCCTACCTGAAAGTCCCCCACCTCCACCACCCGACAGCACTGCACATGAAAGTGGTGTGGTCACAACTATGGAAATCGATGATCCTATCGAAGGCACACAACTTGAACAACAAGACATGCAAATGGAATTAAACTCGTTTTATTCTGATATTGGCATGTTATCAGAAGCAGAAACTCCAGCAGCATCTGTTATTACACCTCTTCCTTCCACTTCCGGGTTATCATCAGTAGTTACAACTGCACCTTCAGTTTCATCAAGTGAAACGTCAACGGTTACAGTAATGAAAAAGGAAAAAAAATTGAAAAAGGTATTTTTAAAAATGTGATTAAAATTTTTAAAACATTTTTCGTTTTCAATTTAAATTTCAGGCACGAATGTCGACAGGTTTAGTACTTAAGAAAAAGAATATGCCATTTTTAGTAGAGAAATGGCAGAAAATAAAACGGGATGAGGCAAGAAATGCATCAAGTTCAGATGAAGAGAAAGGCGGAGTTTCGACAACTCGCCATCATTCTGATGATTAAACTCGACGAACTGATGTTGAAATAAAATAAGTCATTTTTTAAAAATAAAGATGCATATCTTTAAATTATGTAAGTAAAAAAAAGTAAAATAAAATAGTTTTTGGTACCTTATTATTTTTGATTTGATAAAAAAAATGAGAATTAATGAAACATTGTCACCGTGGAATAAAATAATTATATTATCCATTAATTAAGAATGACAAAAAATGGCGACACGATATTCACAAAGGTTTTACAAATTAAAGGAACTGCACCAAGACGAGGCAAAAAAATGAATTAAAAGTAAGCAAAATGACTAGTGAGATTTCAGACAGCTCTTTCAATATCACTGAAAAAAGTTTTTTTCTTCTTTTGGCACTATAAAATTATTTCACTGTAAACAAGCTTGAATTTTTTCCACCCATTCTTGAGCAGCAGCAGCGTCGCTAGCCAAAAAACTGTACGATCTGCGAATAGTTTTAAGCTGTACAGCAAAAAAAAAAAAATTGCAATAATTTTACTTATTATTTAAATTTAAATTTAAATCAACTTACATCAAAAAAAGCTTTTTCATCGGCTTTCTTAGAAGCTCCGGGTGTAGCCATGGCAGAAGCAACGCTCACGACTTCCGATAAATCGATGAATCCTTTGCAATGAGAATCCTCGATGGAATCATAATATCGTAACTGGAAAAAATATAAATGTTTGTTTAGATTTTGTAAAATATTTCATAATTTAAAATTATTATTACTTGATGTTTTATGGAATCCAACACAAACCACCTCTGTTTCCACCCTTTGAGAACTGCACCTCGTTTTTGAAGATATCCTTCATGTGTCCGATTTTCACTAACATTTGATTGAAACTGATCGTAATAATGACTTGTGGTCATATCTGGAGAGAAAAAAAAATCACAAAATTTGCAAAAACAAATAAAATAAATAAATTATTAAATAAAAATAATTATTTACTGGAACCCATAGATGCTGAATCAGTGCTTCCAGCTTTAGACGCAGAGTTTGAAATGGCACCAGAATCAGCAATAGCTTTATATTTTGTACAATTTTTTGGCACCGATTCCAAACATTTTTCATGACAATTAAATCCGCAATCAACACAATGCATTCCTTTAAGAAAAATTTTATATACACACAATTAATTCACTTGAAAAAAAATCGTGTGTAAACACTACGAAATTACCTGTTTTAACAAAGCCCCACAACACTTTATTACAATGATCGCAGTAGGTTGGTGAAGTGTAATTAAATTTCTCGAATCGATGTGGATGTGCATAAATTGGAGTTGATTCACCAGTCATTTTACCTCGAACCAATAATTCAATGGTGGATCTCTTATGCACAGAACGTCCATGCGAGCGAATCATTTGAGTTGTAAATGATGTCTGACGCTAAAATAAAATTTATAAAAGTATTAAACACTATAAAAATTATAAAAAAAAATTAAGATAACAATCAATTGTTAATTTCTTACAGTTAAGGAATCAGTTGAAGGTAATTCTAATTTATCCCAAAATACCTTCCATTTCTGTGGCAAATGTCCAGCTTTGATTTCCAAATAATGAATTTCCTTTTAAAAAAGAATAATAAAAATTAACTCATTAATTTCAAATTTTGAGTAAATTTCTTACTTCTAATAAATTTGTAAACACGTTGGGGATAGTTTGTTCAACATTATCGTAACAACTGCTAATAATCCGTCTGGAAGACTGACGAGGAACATCGTTTTCCTCATCACCTGCAGGATCCACTTCGAGTTCGTACGACGGACCGTGTCGTAAATCTTCATCCAGATAATAATCCCAAATTCGAAGATTGGAAATATTAGAAAACGGAAGCAAAATCGGATTATCCGGATCAGGAGCATAATAAAAATTATAAAATATTGGAGAGCGCACACAGTGTTTATCAATATAATCCCATATAGATAAAGCTCCATGCGATGATAATGAATTATGTTTAGCAAAACCGTGAGTTTCTTCATCCGATCCTGAATCAAAACCACGATGACGTTGATTTCTCTCATCGCCAATTAATCCCGTTTCCAATCGTTCGCATTCGCTGTCTAATAAAAAAGTTCGAAAACGGCACGAGACTGAATGATACGCCAAAAACTTCAAATAGTATTGATTGAATTCGAAAGACATCGGAAACTGATGGTGTATCTGAAAAATTATCAATTTCAGTAAGAAAATTTCTTGAAATTTTCATGTATACATACTTGATGTACAGCATCGAGAAAATGAAGAAAAACTGGTGCAAAACCGCTTGCTTGGGTGCTATTTGTGTGATTACATCTGTAACCAAATCGATGTCCGAATGCAAGCCACTCTTTTTCTATCAGCACACGAAATCCATCAATCGTACGATAAAACGGATCTAAGCATAGCTGTGCCAATGATGTAACTTGTGTTGTTACATCCCAGCCTTCTTCCATGCAAACTAAAACAGATGACCCCTGAACATCCATTAGATCTACCACTGCTCCAGAAACTTGAAGCAATGTTTTTAACTAAATAAATAAAATTAATAAAGAAATATGACAATTAAAAGTTGTTATTTTTTTTTATTACCAAATGAAGCCATTCTGAATTTTCCAACGTCTTTAAAAAATTCTGATCGGGATTAGTAATGAGTGCACTAGGCACACATGTTCGCATTAACTTTTTAAACGCCATTTTCAAATGCCGAACCTCGTAACAATCGAGTGCGACAAAATCACATTTATAAAACGCATCAGGTCGAACTCCCTATTATAAAACAAACAAAAATGTAATTTTTTCTGTTTTCTTTAATTAATTCACAACTAACTTTAAATTGAGATTTATCACCCAAAACGTAAAGAGCAGCTTTCCGAAAACTATGTCCACCAGCATCAGAACCGACATCAGATTCACTGACACCACTGGACAACCGAAAAGCCTCGGACGAGACACTATTGGCCGATCCCTGACGTCTTCCTTTTAAACTACCCCAACGTGTAAACTCTAAAATTCAAAAATAAATCCATAAATTAATAAAAATAAATAATTAAAATATATTTAAAAAGAAAATACGTTTGGAGGTGCGGCCACCACTTGACCGAAGACTGTTCATGGCCTTCGTAAACGGGTTGCTGCCCCTTCGTGCGATTTCAGGAGTATACGTTGGGTAAACATTATCCAATCCCAATCCACCGGCACTAGAACCAGCTGACAGAACAAGTGAATTTATGCTCAATGTAGAATCAGTCATCCATCCACTTTGTCGAACTTCGTTCAATGGAGTCGCGTTAACAACAGCTTGAAAGAATTTCTCTTGTTCTAAACTGGAAGATGTGTCATGTGATGAGCCCGAAGATCCAGGATGAGCTTTGAGCATTCCCATAACTCCTTTAACGTGAAAAGTAGCCGAACGTAAAAGCAGCGCTTTCGTTCGTGGATGTCGCCAACAAATGATTGGAAGTCGGCAGTGACGATAGCAACGTGCAATTTTTCTTAAACTTTCATCCGAAACTGAACTTGGAACAGCAAATATAGCTGGATAACTAAGAAAAATAAAAATAAAAATGAATAAATAAATTAATACAAAATTTAATTATTTTATGGAAAAAACCTTCGGCATAATGAGTAAGTGGCATTAATTAAAGTGACTCGAAACTGTTGTTGATCGCCTCGTTTTGAGGAACAATTGATCGAACCAAGTCCAAGTCGTGCCCAATCTTTGGAGTAACTGCGTTCTGACAAACGTTCCACATTTTTAGCTTCGGATTGAATGACAGAAGTCACAGCTGGATGTAAAATGTCAGACTCATCGACAACTACATAAAATAAAAAAGAATAATTAAGACATAAATAAAATAAATAAATAAACAAAATTAAAAAAAAATATCTAAATTCATAAATTCAAACCTTCTCTTTCCTCTAATTAACATTAAAAAACAACAAAAAGTCAATAACAAGTTTAATGTCATCAACTAAAAGCAGAAACTCACTTGAAAGATCATCTTCATACACTGAATTCGACCTGACCCCTGGTTCAACTTCGACAGGTGAAGCTGACAATCGACCAGGTATAGTCATTGATCGACTTTGCACTGAAGGCAAAACATATTTTTGCCGTCTTGATGACGATTTCGGTTTAAAACCAGCTTTCCGTGCAGTCTTCAACAGAGTTTTCTTAGCCAAACCCCTATAAAAATGTAAATATAATAATACAAAATTTTAATTTCAAATCAATCGCAACGCAAATGTTTACATGTATATATACTTGAGTGTCGCATTTTTCTCCTTTTGTTTATGCAACTGTGTTTGTGGAACGATCGCTTGGCTCGTAAATGCGAATAAACTAAATATACTTTCAGGATGTCGAACACGATGAACCAGTTTACGCAATGTCTCAATATTTTCTGATGTCACTTCTTCATCAAACGCTATCCTTAAAAGCTGGAATGTGCTCGAACGCAACTGAAGTCCTTCCTGTAACCATTGATCCAGGTGTGACAGATATTGCACGTTGATACGTTTTTCTTTAGTAAGTGATGCAACAGGAAAAGCACGAATAACGGTTTGCTCATTGGCTGAAAATTAATTTCAAAAAATAATTTATTTATTAAATAAATAAACAAACCATAAAATAAACAAATTACCAAACGGATCACATGGAGTCCCTTTAAAAACGATACGATAATTGGTGAGAAAAATAGCTCCTTCGGATGGTAAAAGTGCTGGACCACCCAATAAGCCACCTGTAGCTTCTTCCCGACCATCGGGAATGAGATAAACACGCAGTCCATCAGCAACCAATTCCTCACCGAGTAAAAGCGATGGTAATTGAATTTTAGGCTAAAAATAGAAAAATTAAATAATTAAAATGTAAAAATAAAATAAATACAAAGTTTAACCTTTTGCACAGGAGGAAGTCGTTTACTCTCGCGATGAACCGCTTCGAGTGTTTCAATGTGCATAGCCACAACTCCAGGTATCATTTGATGTAGAGCCTTAATGTGATCCTCAGTGACTCCACTCTCGGTGCAAACTTTATCAACAAAACGAGATACGAAGCGGATAATACCTGCACCAACTTCTGACGTATCTTCTTCAAACCCGCTTTCGGCATCAATGCTTTCCTGATCACTGACACTGTTGGTGACATTACTATTGCTGTTCGATTCACCTTCAAGACTCAAGGAACTTTTCAGTGTCTTAGACGCATCTAGCGGCACTCGGAGATAAACCATTCTATTTGCATAATGAATCGCTTGACTGTACACGGTAGATTCTTCGTTGCTGATCATTTCTTGTTTTTGTTCTGCTGTCAATGTATCCCACGTCCTCATCTAAAATTTAAAAAAAATTAGAATACTAAATTTAATTTAAATGAAAATTTTAACTTGTTCTGCAGCTATTTCCAATGCACTATGTTCCTGAGGTCTGGCGTAATTAGCTGAACGACGCTGAGAGTAATCCACAGCACAACTAATTCGGTCACGGGACCATATTGAGTCTTTAGTCTATTTGAAAATTTTTAATAAGAATAATATTAGTTATTATTAAAAAATCTTGCTTTTGTTATTAAAAATTAAAAAAAAACTATACATGATCAATATTGAGTGCCGATTCCCTAGCTGCAGCTAAGGAACGGCTCACCTCGTGTCTGGGTAAGTAAAGAGAACGAATTTCTTTTTGTACATCTTGATAAAATGCATCTTCCCAAAATTGCTGATTCGCCCAAACGGCATGTTCTTGAATGCATGTATAAGCAAATTGAATTACACCAGTGCATAATTTCTAAAGAAAAAAAATATATATATATAAATTGAATTTAAATAAACACGTTTAAAGTAATTTTTCTCATTTACTCGGCAAAAAGCAGTAGCTAAAGGTAGAAGTGCATAAGCAATTCCATGTTCATCCATACTAGAATCATCTTGCAGCGCACAATTCATTAACCGGACAACTAATTCAAACTGTTGATGTCCCATAATGGCTTTGTTTCCGAGTACATGCTGTGATAGTTCTTGGCAGAGAGCCAATCTTGCCGTGTTGCTTTTCAGCGCTCTCAGCACGGCTGGAAACGTCTGTTCAAATAAAATAAATAAAAATGATCACCATTTCACCAATTTCAATAATAATTTTCTTTTCACCTTTCTAGCATCAGAAATTTTCCCTTCAAAAATGCATTTAATGCAGTGACGTAAAACCTCCAATCGTCGGACACTGTTTCCAACAATGTTTCCCTCATGGCACGATGTAGTACCCAACGATGGACCCATCGGGATAATTCGTGTTGGTTGTGGTCGAACTTGAACTCTTTAAAAGTAAATTAAATAACATGAATAAACTAATAACTTGGCAATAAAAAAAGATTCTACTTTAATTTGTGTTTTGAAAGTCCATCATCGATAATATCTTGTACAACTTTCAAATTCAACGTGGGAAATGTTGGTTGATGAATCCTTGTAAATGCACCTTCAGTCGGTTTAGGAATTTTCTGCACATATGGCTGTTGATTTGGATTTTCCTAATAAAAAACAATAAATTAACCATTATTTGTTCAGACATCTTTCGAATAAATATTTTTACATTTAAATACAAGTGATGAGCTAATTCTTGAATATTGTGCAATATAATATCTTGGTTTCCACCTTCACTTTTCACTAAGTCTTGCATATTGGCATAAAGCTATAAATAATACAGAATAAAGTTAATTTTTAAAAAACTCATACAAAATTAATACAAACTTTGTACCTCATCAAAAATATCACAGACTCGAAACGGAGGTCCCTTTTCAGAGACGAATGTATTAAAAAACATACAATTAAGAAGTTTTCTCATAAATTCGTCTTCCATCATATTACGTTGCCCCAAGAAGGCAGCCTAAAATTAATTTTCAAGAAAAATTAAAAATCAAATAAAGATTTAATAAAATTTCAGTTACTAATGGACCTTATGAAAAGATATGAAAGGTCGGGGATGAATGCGGACAATATTTAGGCACGAGCGGTATCCCTGCAAAAGCTGTGCAAACAAACGCAAAAAAATTGCCCGAATTTCTTTGTCCACCATCACTGGTGATGACGGCCGAAGAGCATTCGACGAGGGAAAAGTGTTGTCAGCTGCCAGCAGCTCAGGATGAAGAACCATCATCAAAATGGAATGCGTTTGCGGATACAAAGGAGGAGGAAGAGACGGAACTGAAATACAATCCGGGATTGATATACTACCACCATCTAAATCAATAACTATAACATCTAACTGCAAATAAAACCAAAAAAATATCAATATTAATGAGAAAAAAATTATATGAATTTTTTATTTTACCAACTCATTGATTTCCTGCCTCAGAGTTGAATGAATACCCATAATAAAGGGTGTAGGGGTGCTCAGCACCTCAACTAAAACTGCGGGTAATAGAGGTATATACACATGGCTAAAAAAATAATGTTTTGTTATTGTTTTTAAGTTCAAAAAATATTTATTTTTATTGAATTACGAGTATTTAAAAGGAAAAAGTAGGGCAGTGAGAGCATGGCAAGCTTCTGTGAGGCGCGTGTAGCTGCATGAATGAAAAAGCAGCTTATGTTCTGTCAAAGCTGCACAAAACAATGACAACACGTTATGAATTCCTATAAAAGAAAAAATATATATATATATGCTTTAATTTAATATTTTACGTACACACAAAACAGATAAAATTACCCAATTGAGAAAACAAGGTGAATAAACTAGAATTGGTAACAGGCAATGATGCACTTAAAGGAGGTTGCAAGGCTTGTCGATCACCGGCTCCAATCGAGAATCGAACCTGAGGTCCACCTAAAAGAAATTAATTAATTAAAAAAAAAAATAAAACACATGTAAATTCTAATTTGATAAATTCAACGTACCAGGTGGAGGTACCTGAACACACCCTAAAATATTGCCGATTAAAGTCTCCATAGGATATGGCATGTTTTCCACATACACCGTGTACACAATACCCAAACAATTCTAGAAAAACAAATCAAAATAAATAAATTTATATAATACAAGTTTTAATATATTTAAATAATTTTTTTCGTTTATTACTCTAAAAGTTTCAACATAATTGAGCCTGGAGACGAGAACGAGGCACTTTGGCGCGTACATGATGGAGTGATGAGTTATGAGAGGGGGTGTTGAATCAGTGTCCCCTTCATCTTCCTCGTCAGGTGGGCGGCTCGGGGTGATGGCCGCGGCCTCGTTGAAGCAGAGGCAAGCGCAGTAGTGCGGATTTGCATCGATATCGGTGAGAACCGATACGAAATATAAAGGCTGCTGCTGCGCTGTGGATAATGTCCATCCTTGAGGTTGGCAGAACTAACATAAAAAGTAATTCAAAAATTAAATACAAAACATTTTAATTTTTATTTTCATGTAATACCAATTCGATGCCTTCAATGAAAGGAGTATCGTCCCAATCTTTTGCAGGAAATCTTTGTAATATTTTTCCAATACTTGCTCCACTTCCACTGCCTGGAAAATAAAAATAAAAACTTATTTAAGAAAATAATAAACAAATAAATTACAAATATAGAAATATAATAATTCATGTGTATTTATATAATTTTAATTTTTTTAAACTTTTCTGTACAAAGAAACCCTTCATCAAGTGGAAAACTCAAGGACGAATGACGTCATCTTACAGAAATGCTTAATCCCGTTTTTATATAAAATTCCTTCTATTTAGCTCCATTTAAAACCAAATATAAACATGTTAAAAAACATAAACAAAAACAAAATTGGCAGTACCTTGAAAGGGGCACCGCCCCTGAGTTAAAAAAAATAAAATCCTGTATTATTTTTCAGTTATTTTTCTCTAGTTCACATTTAAACATAGTTTAAACGTGAACTCTACATGAATAATTAACTGGGTTAAAAGCAACGAATCATGTTTTTTTTTTTTTTTAATTTTAATTTTCATATTAAATAAATTATCAGGTGCGATTGCAGTCTTTATTTTTTTTTTAAATTTATAAATATATTACTCAAATATCTCTCTGTGTTTAGTTATCAATCATAGTAATGTTTGCTCAGAACTTGAGCATTTCTTATCAAACCATTTACATTTTTTCTGTAATTGGTTCAAGAGGTGAATTTTTTCCCACTTTAACCCGGTTTATATTATTTTGCCTTGCATCTATCAAATCTTTATTTATTTCAATTGATCGTAGTAAAATATTGTACTTACGTTCTTTCTCGTGATCGTATCCAACGACCACAAAATAATCCGCCAGACGAGACATGTCAAGAAATGCATCACCTGCCCTCAACACACAACTGCTCAACGCGGGCCATCTTGAAACAGAGCGCTATTAAATTATAGAGTGACGACGTATGGAACTAGAGTTATCTAAATATTCTGAACCGAATGAATCCATTTGAAAATTTAACCGTTAACCTTACGGTTTAAAAGGATGTGTGGAATTTAATGATGATGCTCTTTCTCTTTATTGATACTATAAACTGTTTTAATCTGAAAATAAATTAATTGAATAGAATTGAGTAAGTGGTTAAGTAACAAACAAGCCCATCTTTAAATTATATTCGATTGTAAAAAAAAATTAAAAATTAAATAATAAACATTTCAGTACGAAATCCAATCGTTGTTTTTTTTCCATTCTTATCACGCTGAACTTAAAAATATCAATATTTTAAAAAATCTTTGCTTACATAAACATTTTAAAAGATGCATTAGTCAATTGAAATGGCCGAGTTATAAATCCAAGGTTGTAAGGCTTGCAAGCAGTAAATTATAACTTACTAAATTGTTTCTAATAATTAAATGCACAAACTAAAGTTTCCTAATGTCAATATCAGTAAAACGAAATATAATTTTATCTCTAACGTTATTTAAAAAAACAACTGTTAAAAATTGATTTTTTTCTTAGTAATTTCTTTTGACTAACAATCTAATAAATTATAATTACTTAATTGTATAGATTAAATTAAAAATTTAATTACTGGAAAAACAATAATTTGTGCCAAGTGTGTGATAATATTCATTAATAACTCGTCTGTAATTAAAATGTCCAGGCCAAAATTTCAAGTTGTTTAACCCTGCAGAATATTTATAGGATTTTTTTCTTATGATGATGATGTTTGAATTCTAATGGTAATTAAAGTCATATTCTTGTACCGTGAAGATATTTTCTTTATTCATCCTAATTTTTCTTACGCTAAACGATACCCACACTTCTTTATACAGTTTCAGTTTGTATTTCCACTACATTCCCGACATCCGCAACTCGAAGCGGATCACTCATCAAGAAATATTTTTAACGAAATAAATTTTTGTCTAAAATTTGATGATAAAAACTTCTTTTAAAAAAAATAACAATAAATTAAAAAATAGAAATATATTTGAAGAAGAGACATTTAACATTTAAAAAAGAAGAACACAAATTTTAAAGTTTTCACAGATGAAATGATGTGATTGGATTTTTTTATTATTATTAATTTAGTTGAGTCTAACTGTAAAATGACAGATAAACGTCAAACGATGATCAATCAATAAACTTAGAAAATAAAAGAAATAATAAAAATAATAAAAAAACGGGCAAAAACAAATGTAATAATTTTCCTGTTCGCTTATCACTTTTCACCATTTTCTCAAGGCCAACATCATCGAGGTTTTAGTGGCCAATTTTTGAGTCACAATCCTAAGAATTCCTCAGGATTTTTTACTTCCTGTCGATGCTTTTTTACGCTGATATTTAAACTTCCTCACATATCCTTCCACCAAACTGCGAATTTTCACGGGATTAATGTCACCGCTTTTGTTGTGGCAAATCTAAAATTAAAAAATAAATACAAATTTTAAAATCTAATTAAAATATACAAAATATTTTACTGATTTTAAACGGAATATTTGTGTTTTTGCTTGATTTTTAATTTATTTTCGATTTCAGAACACAAAAATAAAAAATAACATAACTCGACGTTAAAATCAACTTGATATATTTCTTTTAAAATAAATAACTATAAAAAATTCTTACTTTAGGTACTGATTTCCTCAATATATCTTTGTACTCCTCTTTGGTGATAGATCTTTGATTGTAATGAGGTTTCAGTGCTAACTTCACCTCCTCAATTACTCTCTCTTGTCTATTCAACTTCTTCAAAAACTAAACAAACAAATCAAACAATTTTTAAAAATCTTTAAATATCAAATCAAATCAAATCAAAATTAAAACCTTTTCTTTCATTTGCATTTCCACTGCTGAACTTGGCAACTCGTCTAAAATTTTCAACTGACTCTCATCCAATCTCAACGGTACTCCATCTTTCTTCGTATCATCTCCTTTCTTTTCCTTATTCTGGAACCTTCTGTTAGGTAATTCAAACCTCACAATATGTTTCTTCGAGCTCTCATGTTGATTCCCCCTTCGTCCATGATGTCCCTGACTCCTCTCATGTCCCCGTGAACCTCTCCCCTGTTCTCTCTTCTGATGTCCTCCTCTCGTATCAGTCCGCGAACTATTCGCAACTGCCGGCTCCTTTTTCCCACCACCGAGCAACATATCAAACTTATCCTTTGATTTCTCAGCGCCATGTCCCTTTTCAACCTCCAAATCAACATCTTCGGGCGAGTAGGGTGAATCAACATCCATATCAACAACTTCAGCATTATCTTGTTGATTTTGCGATCCAATTCCTCTATGCGCTTCCCCGTTTTGAGGTTTGGCATTCACGGGCGGCCTTAGAGCAGCCATTGGATGCATTGTGGGACAGTTGAGTAACGAAACCGGTGGCGGAACACCAGCCAAACCGGCATTTCCGGGATTCCTAACACCACCAAAAAGTGCTAAATGAGCCTGGGTTTGTAACAAAGTTCCAATCTGCGAATGAATTGCTGTGGCTCCAAGTGATGGTGGAAGGAACCCGGGCCTCATCATCGGTTGCGTCGCAGTGGAATAAATGACGGTCTGTGGTGCACCTAAAGTCCAACCAATGGGACGTAAATTCGATGTTCCAGCCATTGCCGGGTTATTTGGAACACCTCTGGGAATGAAATTGGGTGGTGGCACGCGGACGTTTGGTAAAGAAACCATTGGTGGATTCGAAACTTGTGGTAATGGAGGCGCCATTTTCACCGGTTGTTGCATTAAATGTCTCGTTAAAACTGGTTTAATAGCTTCAACGTCTCTGTTGATTTCTACTTCCTTCTTTGCTTGTATTGGTATTGCATTGATCTTTGATTTTTCTATAGGTTCCGGTTCAGGTGGCAATGGCGGTAATTCTGGTGGTAGCGGTGGAGGAATTGGTTGTTGTTTCGGTTGTTGTTGTTGTTGTTGTTGTTGCGGCTGCGCTTGTTGCTGCGGTTGTTGCTGCAGTTGTGGTAATGGCGGTGGTGGTGGTTGTTGTTGTTGCTGCGGCAGTTGTTGTTGTGTTTCACTTTCGATCCCCTGATCGATTGATCCTATTGGAGTTGGCGATCCTGATAAACTGGGAGATCTGGTTGGTTCAAAAGGATCGTATACGTTGTTATCACTAGGCGAACTAGCTCTTTCTTCATCTTCTGTCGGTGTTGGTGGACCTTCTTGTTCGACTGCAGTATCAGTATTATTATCAACATCTTCATTATCAATATCAATACGCGGCGTTAAAAGCTGCTCTTCTTCAACTTCCGGTCTAGTTGGAGTCGGCGCATTATCGAATTCAGCCAAATCAGACTCACTAACCGAATCAACAACTATATGTTCCGGTTCCTCTTCGCCTTGTTCATCTGCACTCACTCCTTGTCTCATTTCTGGTGACTCGTTTTTCGTCTCAACAACCATCGGTTGCGCTTCGCGCCATTTTTGTCCACTTCTAACCCTTTTTCTATCCCCTTCTTCTTCTCTGTGACGACTCCTTTTCTTCTCTTTAACCTCTTCTTGAGCGCTTCTGTTGCTCACCGATTTCACACTCTTCTCCTTGACATCCCTCGACCCAGCACCGGACCGTCCGAAACTAACATTAATGATTATACTATCTCCCGAGGTGTAAACTTCCTTCGATTCAACCGGGGTGTTTTCTCGACTATCTAACGTGATGTTAGATTTATCGGTTTTTTTCCTATGTTCGTGTCTCTTTCCTTCATCTCTATGACTCCTTTCAGTGCTCCTCCAACTTTTTTCCCGTTTTCGTTCCTTTTTTCTATCACCACTTCGATGTTCTTTCTCATCTCGTTTCACGTGTACCGCTTCAACAACACGTGGATGATGTTTGTGTTTCTCTTTATGTTTGTTTTTCTTTTTTTCTTTATGTCTATCCTTTTCCTCCATTTCTTTTTTCCGTGTCCATTCTTTTTCACTTCGTCTTCTACTACTTAACCCTTTATCATCTTTTTTCTTCTTCTGGTCAGCGCTTTCAGCTGCAGCGGCCGCGGCGGCGGCTGCAGCTGCTGCAACTGCGGCTGCTGCGGCCGCCATTTTCTTTGCTTTATCTTTAATTTCTCGTTCACGGAAATATTTTTTCTCATCTTTCGGTTTTCCGTCTCGATAATTGCGTTCTTTAGTACTTTTACTAAGTTTTTTCCAGCTAATTTCTCCTTTATTTCTCTTCGAATCCGAACTGCCGCTTTCGTTCTCGGGTTCGCGACTTCGTTTCCTCTTCGATGTTCGTGAGTCGTCATTTCTCTGTTGTTGGTTACCACGTGCATCTTTTCCTCTACGTGGAGGTGAATCTTCAACAATTTCACCTTCTTCGTGATCTCCATTATCACATCTTTTGCGACTTGTTTTCCCGGACCCTCTTCTACTATTCTCAGATGCCGGTTCCTTACTTCTGTGTGTTCTGGACGAATCGGTGCGAGTTCGGTTTGGAATTTCTCCTTCTTCGATTAAATCGTCACTGCATTTTACATTATTTTTTTTCTCTTTTTTATTATTTGGAGAACCCGTTTCTGTTTTATTTTTAATCTCAACATCGACTCCCACTTCCGATTTCTCCTCCTCTTTTACAATCTCCATTTTTACTTCGTCAGTAACAATGTTTTCTTCTTCTAAATGTTTTTTTTCTTCCTTAACGGGTGAAGTTGCTTCTGAGATGGGCTCAAATTCATTCTTTTTATCATCGGTTACATCATTTTCATCAATATTTTCAACTTTCGGAATGATCTCATTATTAATATCATTTCCATTTCCTTCTGCTTCCTCCTCCTCATCTTCTTGTTCTTCATCATCATCATCGCCGTCTTGATTTTCATCCTCAACTTCACTTCCTTCTTCTTCATCAACCATTTCACAATTTTCATTCCCTTCAATTTCTTCACCCTTTTCAACTTCCTCCATCTCTTCTTCATCCGATGAAACATTTTCAACAGCAACTGCCGAATTAATCTGCTCTTCATTACCATGATCGAGAACATGTGCTTTATCTGCTTCTTCAATATCTCCAACGTCAATTTCAGCTTCTGCCTCTCTTTCATCTTCTTCTTC
>JAQFZN010000061.1:0-67442 GCA_034687075.1 Geophilus carpophagus | reverse complement strand
CGAATATCCGTGATTTGAAGAGCTCTCGTTGGTCCATCAGCAACCACTTTCACACTGAGCATTCCCGATCCCGGCCATAGTCGATGACGAGAGATAGCTTGCTCTGAAGGAATTATTTGGCTTTTTCCATCAGTTCGTCCCTTATTCTTCGATCCTAAAAAGACCACTGCGCCTAAAAATTGAAGTAAAAGAATTATTTTAATAAGTATAATTACTCAAAATTTTTATAAATTCGCACCTTCCAGCAATCCACCAAGCGGAACCTGAACGTAAAAAGAATTCCATTCGCAGCACAAACATCCATCATCAGTAAATTTCCATGTTTGTGTCGGTCGTCGCCGAGGTTCGACTTTCCTCAACATAAGCGGCACTAAATCATTAGACTGACAGCTTAAATCTGCTATATCCAAAGTAAGAAAATTGCTATTGACAGTAGTTCGTTTTCTAGGATCTCTTGGAGGACTTGATCCTTCATGCTGTAATAATCCAGTACTAGACATGCGCCACAACTGAGATCGCTTTCCCGGTTCCTTAAGTAATATAATATGGTAAAATTTGTGAAACAGAAAAAAAAATCACGAACCTTTTCAGATAAAACGACTTTATTTCCAAACGGAACATCTAAAACCAAATGTCTATTTTCGGTGCATCTTCTAACATCTTTACTGATTCTATTATCCCTACTCAAAGTATATAAAAAGAATTATAAATAATTAAATTATAAAAATTATCTTACTCATTAAAAGTGTGCGTAAAGGCTATATAGATGAAATTTTCGTAAGTTAATTGTTTGCCATCTCCCAAAATGTTCAAATCGTACATTGCACTACTGCCACCAGGAGCACAACAGGTAATAAACTGCTGTAATGTCGGCTCATCCCAAGCATATGGATCTGAAACAAGATGATAATTTAATTCTAAATTTAATATTTAATTAATTTTTTTCATATTTACGACTAGTGCGAGGACGCACACATGTGCGAAGCCTTTCCTCAGGAACACCAGATTGACAATACGTGATTGGAACTTCAGATAAATTGTCTATTCTGTAAGGAGCAGGAATCTTTTCGGCATTTGTAAACACTACAAAATATGTTGCTCCTTGTAAAGCTATGTCTACTCGTAAAAACTGAGATTTTCCATGCTCGTCTCTATTATTATGATAAAAATTAAAAATTAATTACACACGTTTTGCATTTGTATTTCCCTTTTAAACCTCATGTTAATATGAAAAGAATCAATTTTCTCGATTGGAAAACCACCAGACCAATGACTATTTGATAAATCAGTGCGACGTACACACAGAAGCAAATCTAAATCCAATCGAGGCCAATGAAACGGCAAAGTACAGTTGGGAGTAGAAGATAAGTGAAATCTATTTTCTTTCTGTAAAATAAAAATTTTTAATTTCCTCAAACAAAAATTTTTAATAAAAATAAAATTCAACCTCATTAATAGTAGCATGTTTCTGTGCAAATTCTAGTTTATAACTCGTCCGATTGTCTAGTTGAAATCTTGGCGATAATGTTACAATATGAGTTTCTCTGTACCGTCCTATTCCAACACGAACATCAATGCCTATATTATATACCCTAATATAACAACAATTTAGTTTATATATAAAAATAGCAACAAGAATTTGTAAGATTTGTAACCTGTCAGGTCGAGAATCATAATAAGATACACGCAAACGTCTAACGCGTACTCCCTTTTCTAAGTGAAATCTGTGACACCAATTTGCATGACCATCCAAATGCACAGAAGTACCAATTCGCATAATGCACCTATCAAATTATTTAGCAAAATAATTTAATTGTAATCATTCTGATTTTTAAAAAAATGATAAAGATAATTACATAGGAGGTGCATCCCTATCTGCAAAAGAAAATAAAAGAGGGGCCACACTACGAGCCATTTCATGCTCGTCGAATTGACCTGCAGCATCTCCTTGAGTTCCATCCTGCCGAAATATTAAAGGCAGACCAGATTTGTTGACCAGCCAATAAGGTGCTGATACCATTAACTAAAATAAAGTAATTTCAGAGTAATTAGATCAATATTTTCAAATCAATTACATAGTTACCTTTAATGAAACACCTTTGCGCAGTAGAACCTTAACTCGAAGTAAAAGAAGACGCTTTGTTGTATCGAACATTTGCATGTAAAGAACGTAATTTGAGCTTCCAGGTGTAATTATAAGAGGCTCACATTCATTAAAGTTTTCAAATGATAATTTTAAATTTAATGTGTTAGTTACATCTACCTGTAAGAATTATATTTGCAATGTAAATAAATTATAATAATCATAGATCAAAGTTTTATAATACAGTGTGAATTGTTGTTTCTCTTCCGGCTTGAACACAACCTTTAATAGGCATCTTGCAAATCTCGTAAGTTAAATCGTATGGTAGCAAATTAACCAATATCACTGGTGGTAAAAGAGTTATTGTATGACCTGGCTGAATAAATGGTGGAGCCAAGTTACTTGCAGTACCAGGAGGCGGTGCAATTTTATCAGGAGGAAATTTCTCACGTTTAATGCACACACAAAATCTGTATAAATTAAATTAAATAAATTAATGTAATTCAAATAATAATAAACTTAAAACTATCCTAATATTTATATAATTATTCATTATTCGTAAGAGTTAATCTTATTCGTTTAATTAAAATAGAGTACCTGTAAGGATCACATATATGAGAAATCATTAAAGTACACACGAGGGTCTCATGACAAGTCTCGCCTGATTGCCTTGCACGGCACCACTGCAATGGTTGATCACTAAACCCCCACTGGCACCCATTTCGCTGAGCCAACCCATTTGCCCACCCACACCAAAATGGAAACAATTTACTTTTTTTAGTGGTGTTGGATATTACTTTCGAGTCTGAAATTTTGCAAATACCAATTACTTCACCAAATACCGTTATTAATTTAAAAGCAGCTGCGAGTTCCCATGTTAAGTAATAAAAATTATTACAATCAAAATTTCAACGAAATGTTATTAATGAAGTAAAGAAAAATCCCCGAACCCACCTATAACTGTTGAGAAACTCCCTGCTGCTGTTAGCGGGGCAGATGTGAATATTGCCCGATTGATTACCAAGATTGGTTACGTTTTGCCAAGTAAGAGGTCGATTGCAGAAACCACCTGACCAAAATTCCACAGGCCGAACCCATATGTGAGAAAATACAGAATGTAAAGGAATTGGTATTACTTGACTGGGGAGAACAAATAAGGATCGGGAATTGCCTAAAATGTATGAAATAAAAGAAAGATTTATAATTTTATCAAACAACATTATATAACCATTTGTAAATTACCTGATTGGATTAAAGAGTTTTCTAGTTTGACTTCTATAGTTTCTTCTAATCTATTGCGTAACAAAAGTGCTGATCTAACAGTTACAAGTTTTTGAGCACCACCTTCTAATGTCACGGCAAACACAACTCGAGCTGGAGGAACTTCAGCAAACTAATGTTTTCAAAAAAAATTATGTTATTAAATGATATTAATGAGTTTGTGTAAGACATCGTTAATTTCTCGTTATTCAGTGTATTATTTGTTTAATTTTGACGGCAAATTTTTTTGCTTTAATAGTGTCTTGCACAAGCTCACTAACATCATGCATTTGAACAATAAGAACTTACAACACTTGCGGTACGATTGACTTGAGGTTTAGCATGGCGAAAAAATATGCCAACTTTATCCACAGATACTGGTGTTACTGGTTGCCAACCATCAACTCGAACAAGAAGTTGATGAATTCTCAATTCGTGAGTATCCTAATAATTTTTATTTATAAGAAAGTTTTTAATACCCTAAAAAACCCCCATAAATACCCTATGTCTTAATTTGCCCCTGCCTTCAAAAGTGAAAGGAACAACTGTTCCAGATTGTACTTCAGTCCAAACAAATTTTTCTTCTTTCATTGAAGCTGAGTCACATTCCATCGATGCTAATCTGATTAATTCGAAAAATAAATTTATAGAAAACTATACCAACAATATTTAAATCTTACTTGTTTGGTGTCGTTGTAAATGTTGTAAACCATAGAACACAACCAGTTTCGTTTTTAAGAGCAAATGGAACAAAAGGTGATCGTCGTCTAAAAATAAACAAATTAATTTTAATTAACAAAGTACTTAAGATGCAAAGTTTTTTCCAGCCAAACCTGTCTCGACCACTAGTTTTATAATAATCTTCGGTCCAATTAGTTTTGACAATTTTGTATAACTCTATCAAAGCACTGGTGATATTCACGTTTAGCACATCTTTTGCTAAAAATTACATTACATTTATTATTGAAATAAACTTCGAGCTTTAAAACAAATACCTTCAATCTGAAGTTGTAACTTTGGATTTTTACCACAGGTTGGCATTGTAGCAGACCAATTAATTTGACATCTAAAGCAAGAAAATATTTTTTTATTCTAATAAGTATTTAACAAAAAAGATATTTACCGCCATGTTTCAAGAAAAGGTTCCCATCCCGATAAATTTCTATTATAGTAATCACTGGATAAAACAAATGTCGAAATCGCATCGTACGAAAGATTTAAATTTTGTTGAATGTACAATCCCGATAATGTTAATTCAATTAATGGAACATCCGCGTCTTTACAATCGTCAATTAAACATAAACAAAAACATGCTACTCGAAGCTGAAAATAAGTTACGATTCCAATATAAACATCTACATAAAATAAACTGAATTATTAGCATACTTCAAGACTTCCCAAATGAATACCGCTAGGTGAATAGTCATCTCTGCTCTCATCTATTCCGACTTGAAAACTATTTGCAGCTGTAGCATTTTTGGTCAACCAAAGCGCTGCCTCATTAAGCTGGCCATTGCAAGCCTCATAAGCTGCCATGCAGTCTGTAAGCTGAAATCCTAAATCTTCCAATTTAACTATGTTCGCTTCTATATATTAAAAAATAATATTAAAATATTAATATAATCTTGAATATTCAAAATCATACCTAAAAAGTTTACTGGCCAAGCTTTACGATCAGCTTCCTTTTTAAGTGACACATTTGCTTGGCGTGGAATTGAATCAAGAATTTGCAGAAACATTTGAATATCATGATATGACAATCGGACATTAAGTGTGTGCATGGATATCTAAGAATAAAATAACATTCATCGTGTGCACTGATATTGTAAAATATATTAGATAAATATTACTTCAAGAGTGTGAATAACATCCATCGTAGTTGCATCCAAAAGTCCACCTGTAGGTGTCGATTGAACTTTTCCATTCAAATCTATGTTAACTGTCACCGGGTCAATTATAGATAAAGCTGTGTCTTCTTCCAATCCTAAAATGCATGAAAAAACTTCCAAACTTTGCAAACTGCAAGATAACGGTTTTTCACAAATTATTGGCCGATAGGATATGACAGCAGTAGACTGAATTAAAAACAAAATCCAAAGTGAATAATATGTATACAAAAATTTGTAAATTAAATTTATAGCCGTCTTACTTTTAAAATTACTGAATTTGAATCCCAAAGTGAAGCATCTTCTACTACAACAATTTCAGTGTCTGTGATATTTACTTTTAATTCCAAAGGCACTTCAATTTTATCCATTATGGGAGCTCTTTTAGTTAATATACCAGTAGAAACAGTAAGAGGATTTAAATACTGATTAGAAATAATCCGTCTACGAGTTGACTTTACAAGATTTCCACCTACTTAGAAAATAAAAATTTAATGTTTTGCTAAAAAAATAAAGCTGAAAATTAAAATAATGTATACTGAGTGTTGTAGGTTGTTCAGGAGCAGTCATCATAAAAACATAAACAGTTTTCCACCAACCGAAAATTGCCATTACCCGCATTGTATTTAATAAAACTGTAAATCGAGTAAAATCACGGGTTGCTCTGTAATGAAACTCTGCTTGCAAAACATTTTTCTGTGATGAAGGAATTATTGGTTGCAGAATGTTTACGAAAACATTGGGACGAGCATTTACAGGAGAATCTATAATAAATTCGTGTCAGCAAAATGTTACAGTTATTTATAAGTTAATCGAAATCAAACCTTTAAATCGAGTATCAGATATGAGAATTTCTTGTGAAACTAAATCAATATTTTTAAACGTGTCTGAATACCGCTCGTAGATAAAACGACATTTTAAAAAATCAACTTTGGCAAGCGACAAATCAGCTTCACCTGGTGCTTTTGCCTTGAATTGAAGCAATTCCAAAGTAACGTTTTCTAAATCTATATTAAATGACGTACAAATCCAAACTTCTCCAACAGAAGTAAACTAAATTTAAAATAAAATATTAAACAAATTTTAATTAAAATAAAATTGTACATGCAAAAATTAAACATACCTGTGGAATAGGAGGTTGAGTTGGACAATATGGCAATGTACCTTCAATGTCCTCTAAACTTTCTCCAAAATTAAAATCTAATAATCCACGTATCAATTTATAACGCGGTAAATCCAGTGAGCAATGAATTGTCGATAACAAACCACGTACAATAACATCCGGAACTGTACAAGAGTGAATGAATTAACTGAGAAGTTTATTTTTTTTTAAATTTTTATTAATTTGGCTTACCTTCATGACTTATTTCAGAATCTAAATTTCGTTCAACCTGAAGTTGTAGTTTAAATTTTTGCTTTAAAAGCGGATCCTCCTAAAAATAAATATGTACATAAAATTAAATTCAAATTAAAAATAATATGTGCTTACCGATATACGAATACTGAAACTAGTAAAATCTAAATCCGATAGCTCTTTTTGGGTTCGTGCATCTCTCTTTTCCAAATGCTCAGCTGGATACAAATCCATATCCACCAAATCAATGTTCATTACATCCAACAAACAAACATGAGCTAAATAATGAGAAATTGTCACAAGTTAGTAATAAAAAAATAGTTCATCTTTTAATACCTGGATTGCACTCTGCTTGAAATAAGCCGCTATTAGTTGAAGATGTGTGTGGACAACTAGAATTCGGCGAGGTTCCATCCATATGTTTTAAATCAATTGGCGATGAATCACGGGCGTTACTACTAAATTTAAAAAAGTTTGTGATAGTCAATTTTCCCAGTTCTATTACTAGTAAATGTGGAGAACTAGAGCTTTGTGGAATTAATATCACTGGTGTATCAGCATGCACATCAAGAAGAATTCTTGAGCCGTGCTCATCTCTCTCCAACTATTAAAATATATAAATGTGAATGAATAAATGTGTTTAAATATAACCAATTTTGTCTCAAACATTAGCTCCAGAAGCAGCCGCTCGAAATCGTTCAGTTAAATTTTGAAGTTGATTAAAATGTTGAAAGTAAGTTGTCAACTCAAAATAGAATCGATGCGTGTGAATGTACCGAACTGATGACATTTGAATTTTTAAACGCATATCATAGCTTCGCGTTAACAGTGGATCTTTTTCTCCATAACTAGAAAATAACAATGGAAAAAAAGCTTAAAAATTAAATCAAATAAAAAAGTAACTTTAAAAACCTGAAATATTGAAAATCTAATGCTTCTTCACCACAGGTAGTAAATCGATCAAAATATAGATGACCGTGAGATGTTAAATCTTGAATACTTAAACTTCCTAATTTACCATGAATACTAAAATCACCATCTTTTGTCAGCATACGAGCAGTAACATTTGATACTGTTGTTTTAGCTAATTCGCAATCGGTTTTATTTAAAATTAGTACTAAGCTACGAACTTGTAACTCAATTTCCGTATTTACTACACTTCTCTGATCTATAAAAGATAAACCACATTAAATGTAAATAAAACCTTTATAATTGTTTTAGTTATACCACACATCGTTTTCCTAATATCTGTAACACTACTTTGCCTTGATAAATTATGAGCTGTTTGATTTGCTGCAGAAAATGATGAGCTACCAACACTGAAAAAGTCAAGAATCATAACCCACACTTGTAGGTTAACAACTGTCTGTAAGCAGTTAAAATCAATGTCCACCACTCGATTAATCTGAAATTAAAATTTGCCCGTTACAATTTCATCTTTACTGATGTAAAAAAAAAATACAAAAGAAGCAATACCGAATTGTATTTTGATGCAAAATCAGGCGCCTTATGATCAACGAGTGACAGATTGATATGCACAAGTGTATCCTGCGAAGAGTTGGCAGTAGAATATTCAGGTATTGGAGATGGTGGTGGTGTACAAGGATAACTATCTCTATTGGATAAGGGAGTTTGTTGACGACGGTAATTATTTGCTCCTTAATAACCAAACACCAATTAAAATTTTCTAAAAACAAAAAATATTCACTTTTTCTCATTGAAATTACCAAACATTTGTCTCTCTTTATTCTTGTTGAAAGACTGAAATAAATTTTCTGGTTGCAATTTATCAGGAAGTGACTGATGTAAAAGAAATACCGGCTCATGGTCAGTCATATTAGGACATGACGCTGATATATATCTTGATTTAAAATTTGCCAGAGTGTTGTATCTCCCAGATGTAGGTACAGTGGACATCATCAAGCACCGATGTTTAGAGCCAACAGCTTGTAACAAATCTTCCACAACCAAAGCTTGCAAAGAAACCTTTAAAAAATTCAATCATCGTAAATTAAAAGTAATAAAAATAAAAATATTATAACTTACTTGTAAACTAGCAACAAAAGGATTATCCCGTTTAAAATTAACAATAAAATCCTGAGCTGACAAAGTCACTAAGGACTCATATACATCTCCACATAATTCAACACTAAAATTAGGAACTTCAAAACGACCTAGGAACCAGACGAATGTTTTCTTAACAAAATCAAAAGAACTAGCTCTCGATTCCTTTTCAACAGGCAAAATAGAATCCAATTTAAGCACAGACATAGTTGCGTGAACTTCATTCTCCTACAATTATAACAGTTTTTAATATCTATGTACATAAAATTAAATGTTCACAATCACAAACCTCTTCTTCCAATATTACATCCCCCGTTAATTTTTTCTCGATCTCATCAACATCTTCAACATATGTAAGAGTACCTAACGTGTCCACAACTTGTTCATATTGTTGTCTAGATAGTGAAACTTTGAGCGGTGTAACGATTTTGGCATTTATCTGTACATAAACAATCGAATATAAAAGTATAATTTTATAAAATTACACAAAATAAAAATTTGTTTTTACATTTAAAGCGTGTTGCCCTCGCTCTTTTGAATCTGCTGCATCTTCTCCAATAAAAATCGTTGAAGAACAAATGTCGGCATTTAGCCATACGATTCGATCAATTAATAGCTCAATACTTGTATCGTGTAAAATTGGTTTTGCTTCACTAACGTGAGCATAAAGACTGTGTATTCTTGATGCGGGAAAAGAATATTTCCTCGATGGACTCTCATTTACTGATTTCACATTATTGCTTACACTCATAGAATATAAATTAATATCCCGTATTACAACTGATATTCTCTCTAAAACAGTTGCAGGCAAATCTGGAATAGTAACTCGAATAGGTATGCTATTGTCAATCCTGTGTGTGTTTTGAAGTGTGATTTGACCCAATTGTGCTACGAGTATATCTGAGCCTTTATGTGTACGAGGAAATACTACCACTGGAGTTTCAAGAACAACATCTAATCTGTTAAATATAATAAAAAAATAAAATATAGCAAATCTAATTAAATTTAAATCAATTAATTATACCTGATTTGTGTTTCTCCGACAATGGATTCTTTATCTGATGGAGGAAGCAATAATTCAATATTTTCGTATGATTTTGATGTACTTCGACCAGAGCCCAAGGGCAATTCGTAAATGCCAGCATAAATAGAAGACGATAAAGCGTCGGTACCCCGACTCACAATTTCAAAAGCAACTTCGGCAGCAGCTGTTTTAATTGATACAGCCAAATTTGCCATATAAATTTGAAACTCAGTAACACACATTGCAAATTCGTTTAAAAATCTTGAAGAATGTGTGTAACATACAGATGCCATGCGTAACAGAACATCTAAACACACAGGTTCTTTTTTCTGGTGAGATAATCGAAGAGAATTGTGGGATTCTGGTTGTGCTATAATAAAGCTAAATGCTTTTTGATCAGAATCGGACCGAACTTTTTCACCGGTACTCGAATTCTTGTAAATGTCACTATGTAATCGACTAACAAGATCTATGTTCCGATTACTTATTGGATCATGACCAACACTAAGCACTTTTTGATGCACTGATCCTTCAGGAGTTAAATCTAGCACTTGCAAACCCCCTAAAGAACCTTGAATTTTAACTGAAGATCCTAAAAATTAAAAAAAAAATAATTAAAACAAATTTACACGTCTGTCTAAATTATTGTAAATATCAGTGCTATTATTGTAATTATCAGTTTTTTAGAACGCATTGGCCCAACATTCTACAAGTTCTGACTGAAAAATAGCCTGGTATTATTTAATATTCACCTAAAGATGCCCATATGCGAGCACCACTCAAAGTGGCTGTAGCAACTTTTTTGGCTGAACAACTTTTATCTTTATTAACGACAACTCTCATTAGTAATACACTCAACCGATGGAAATCAAAATTCAATTCTATTCTTGTAGTTATTTCAGAATTCAACTATAAAATAGAAATAGGATCATTAATTATATTAATTAGAGTAATTAATTTTTTTTACTTTTTCTTCTTCTGAAATAGATAGGGAAGCAATTGAACCTTCTGAACTGTCTTCGTCCCCACTTGTAGGCAAAACCAATTTTAAAAACCCAATTAACTCAATCATAGTTTCTTGATTAGCTGGAAAGATATATTTTAATGTTAAAAACTTTTCAAACACCTTATATTTATATCTACCAATAATATCCAAGTTATTAAACTGCACGCTAGCTATTCTAAGCAATTCTGTTCCTTTTTCATTAGGCAAATACTGAGGGCTTATAAACACCACTTCTATTGATATCAGAGCCTCAGAATCTTGAGAATCAACAGGTAATGTTGACCATGCAAATGAAGGAGAATATGGACTTGATGATGAAGCAGGAGGAGATCCTGAAATTCATTAAATTTATCACATGACGATCTAAAATAATTTTTTATTTAATTTTAGTACCTCGTCGATTTGCAATCGGACTTGCGTTTTCCTTTGCCTGAAGATTGGACAAAGCATTATTGATTGCAACAGGCGAACAGGATGCTTGAGGACTTTTTGGACTAGACGGAGACGTTGGTGAATTAGGCTCGCTATCTTTCATGCTTCCGCTTACACTATCCATGCTGTAGAGATATTCAAAAGTAATACGTATATTAATTTAGCATATTTACTCTTAAGTTTTATTTATATATTTATTATATATATTTTTTTATATATAGTAATTAATGTCATAAACAGTTACCTCACATGCTTGTGAGAAGCAACCAACAATTCAAAATCTGAACCAAAAGTTTGCATGGCATCCACAAGCAATAATCCATGAATGGTAAGCGCCAGTGAAACATCAAAAGGTCTTTTTGTAGACATAACTTTAACTCCTGTAACTTGCAGTTCAGCAATGCTACGACCTCTACTTTGCACTTCCAATGACATGTGATCAATCGTGAATTGCATTAAAAGAAGACGAGAATTTTCTGTTGTCTCCGTAGAGTCTGCTTTTGCATCTCCCGATAATCCTGATCTGTAAGACACATGCAAACGTACATTAATTTTCTTTTTAACTTTGTTAAATTTAACTTTGTGTCAACTGACTCGGAAGACGTGGTGGTATTAGCTGTTAAATCTGTTTGCGATTCTTGGACAATTGTTGCTGTATCTGAATGGGAAGACACGACAGACAGGGGTTTTCCGTTAGTTTGCGACAACCAGGAGAACTTTGTGAGTGTATTAATACAGTGGCATAATGCTTGAACCTATTTAAAGATATACTTTACAATTAAGTAAAAATTTAAGACATAATCTTCTCAAATTTTTAAAGTCTACCTTTGATTCATTAACATGAACTGTGAGTTTTGGAAGACTTCCGCACAAAGTTACATTTGGCCATTGTGGGTCTGATGTATAAACTGTCCTCCTGTATTAACAAAGCATTATAAATGAATGTCAAGTACAATGCGCATTATAAAGTATATACCTTTCCAAATGAACGCTTATATTAAATCTGTCCAGTACATGCATATGTCCAGATCCTCTTAATAGGGAAAAACGCCAATTATCCCGCATTCTTGCTACTAAAACTTGTAAGTTGCATAGTTCTAAATTATAACTATTAAAAAAAGTACTGTAAAGCTACGCTTGTTTTTAAACAATTATTTCTTATTTCTCACCTATCATACATTCGTTTGTGCAATAAAATTTCAGTAAGATCAAAGGAACTTAGTACAGATGGCTCTTTATTTTCGATTATAGAACTATCAGATGAAGAAAAATCGTTCGGTGGAGATGAACATGGAGTTTTAAAATCTATAATAAAATAGTTGAAAATCTTTAAAAAATCAAATAAGTTTTTGTTAATTTACCCTCATCGTCACTTTCACACAATTCCTGTTCAGATTTGTTAAACACTTTTGACGACATATTAGAAAATTGTAGCCGACCAAAATCAAAAATAACCTAAAAAATAAACAATTAATTATGAAGTAATAATCAACAAAAAGAGGAAATTGAGATAACCTACCAATACAGTATTTGCATTAGTAAAGTGTTCAGGAATAATGATTTGAGGAGCATAAATATCCAAATTCACATCCCATTTTTGTGAAAAACTTTGATCACCTTCAATAATTTGATTCCAATTCCTACGCAATTCAAACTTAGTTTGCTTTTTCAATTCTTCGTATCGTGTCTTAGCAACTGATGTAAGTTTTAATTCAGAATGGCGAGCAGAAAATCCCAAAGTAAAAAAATCTAAAAAGCATTGAATTGCTGATGGATTATAAACCAAGTCTATCGACTGGGATTGAACATGCAGTTTCATATCAGCTGTAGAATTAAATGGTTTTCTCTCATACAAAAATACAAAAAGAGGTTGTTCTTCGGCAGACTTCGTTGCCAAACCAGAAAGAGAAGCTAATTTATAATAAGGTGACTTTTGACTATATGCAGAATCCTAAATAAATAAAAAATTTAAAGAAAGCTTGTAATATTAATAATTCGAATATCTTATTACCCTAGAATGTGGCGCAACTAACATAGGAAAAAATGAATCCGCAGTAACTTTATCACGCATAAACATAGCACCCAATTTAACCGAAAACATAAAGGAACTGGAACGAGGTCGAGACTCTACACACGTTTGAACATCACTAAATTCAACTTCAAATAACGTAGTCAGTGTGTCCGATGTAGCACATAGTGTACCCAAAGAAGACTCCAATCTAGTTGCTAATAAAGAAAATATTCCACTTTTCAAGTGGAAATTTAACTGAGCAAAAACGACATCTCTTCGAAGTAATGTATTATTTTCCACAGTATCTTTAAGAACGTCCAAAAACTCTTCTTCTAAAATTATAATAATAAAAACAATTAAATTAATTCCTAGATATTATTATTATTGAACAATAAATAACTCACCTAAGGGATACGAATCTGCCTGATTAGAGTCTGATGTTTTAGTTGGCTGAGTGGGACTAGATGAATGCCATCCCGCCCAAAGAGGAAACCATCGTTGCAGCAATCCAGTTCCACTGTTTCCTTGAACATCGGAACTGAGTTGCTTTGCCTGTGTATTATGACATAAAATTTTATACATATTTTTTTAATTTTTAACTTCTTTTTTTAACCTTTTCTTCCTCTTTTTGTAATTTTGCAATGGCAATTTCTCTAAGAATTCGAATTTCTTCAAAACTTAGAATGCTTTCTATGGTATCTTTGTGGACCTAACAAATTAATAATATTATTAACTAAAAAATAAATATTAAAAATTATCTTAAATACAAATGTTACTTTTGACTGAGCAGATAACGTCACAGGATTTACTAAATGATTGATATAAACTTGAACATACAAAACAATATATTTTGCTCTTTGAAGAGCTGCGGGCCAATTCCGATTGACATAACGTTCCTTAATCAAATGCAGATGACAATTGATAGCAAACTGCCACCACAATTTTGGACTATTTCAAAACAAATCAATTTTAGATAACTGTAATTGATCAATTATCAAACAAAAAATAATAGACGCTTACTTAAAACCATTTCCTGTAACGGGTTTCCATTTTTGGTATTTCCTACCACGATCAAGTCGTTCCAATTCACGTATCGATTGCACACATTGTCGATATTGGGTTTGTCTTAAACCAACTATTATCTTATCCAGTTCTATATCACACATAAATCGAGGCGACGATCTCAATCGTAAAGACTGAGATGAACAATTTTGAGTAAGTCGTGCCCTGGCACTCACAGGTTCTAACACATACTCGTGCTTATTACTGGACGGTGAATATTTCATTGCAACCTATATTAAACAAAATTCAAATTTATTTATTTTATTTGTTAAAATTCGTCCCTGTTTTATTGTTACAGCCAATTCTGCTAATGGTAAATCACTAATAATTGTAGTTTGAGTGTCCCAGTAAAAAGCAAGATTTTGCAATTCAATCAGTTTTCTTGTAACTTGATTAACATCTCGACTTGTAAACTTTGGAGACTTAAATTAAAATAATTATGTTGAATTTATTTAAATTAGCATCAATTAAAATTTGTTTTACCCATAATTCATTAGCACTTTGAGCAGATAGTGATTCAATTGTAATTCCCCATGCAAATGCTTGTTGTGGATTGGTTAACTCATCTTCGTAACGTAGATGTACATCATTTATTTTTACTTGTATATTTTCAATTATATTTGCCACAAATGATGTTCCATAGGATAGCCATGATGAGTAAGATGACGCGTAATAAGATGATTCTTCTTTCGCGTCATGGTCCGCCTTTTTAACGACAAAAAATGTATTTTAAATTGTTAATGATAAGTTTTTATTTTTACTCACTCTCCATTTGGCTTCGATTGCATCCAACCTTGACAACTTTCTTTCTTGATCCAATTGCTCTTGTTGCACTCCATCGCACTGTTTATGTTTCAAATTAATTTAAGTTTTTTCTGAAATAATTTTAGTTACCGTAGTTGGACGAATTGGGCCAGCAACTAAATATAATCTCTCGATCGAAATAACCCATGGCTCACTACGTATTCTCCTCACAGGAATTCTAAGTTTGATTTTGCCAACAAAACCTTAAAATAATTGTAATTGTGATAAATAAGTTCAACAATTGTCAATATAATATACTGAAAAGTTACCTGCACGAACTTCAACCGGCAAATCTAAATTTATAAGAGCATCTTTCCTTAAAGGAATGTTCTCTAATTCAACTTTACCTAAGTAAAATAATAATAAAATTATATAAAATTGTAAGTAATAATTTAAAAAATAAAAGTAAATAAAACAATCAAATAAAACAAACCTTGCAAAAAGCCGACAGACAACTGATCTGTGTTTAAATTTTCTAAATATTGTCCTAAGTAGGTATTTAGGACCCAAGCTGCAAGACCTTCTAACATTATACGTTGGGATTCTAAATGGATGATGCAAGGTAAAAAGATGTAGGTTGTGTACAAAACAATAACACTCACTCGATTGATTATTCCTATTTTTTCTTTAGTTTATTTATCTCTAAATTATTCAGGAAGAATAAAAATATTAGACTGAGATAAATATAAAATCATGAATAAGTCTATTCCGTATATAACGTATTTAGCAGACAACGATAAGCAATGACGCTCCCTAAAAACTACGGTAACCTACAATAAAAATCGTATTTTTAATTTTTTAATATTTTAATTTTTTAATTTTTTTAACTTTAATAGTGTTGAAATTACGACATTAAGCAAATAATAATGTTACAATGGCTTTGCTTGATATCTGTAAAAAATTATCAGGTTAAGTCATATTAGGTTAGGTTAAAAACTGTTTATTAAATTTTTATTAAATTAATAACGGCAAAGACAGTATAGTCATAATATTTATTTTATATCTAAATGTGTATTACGTTGAATTCACTATTTTTTATTGTGCATATAAAAAATAAACGATTGCTCTTCTAGATCACCAGACTCAACAGCTGTTTCTGTTTATTGACTAAAGATGGAATGAGCTTCGCCTGTACTCCAATCTATTGATGTGATGACAGTATTTTCATCGGACCTTGAACTATTCAACTTCAGTCAATGCGTGCACGTGGTTTTGTGGCTACGTTCTGGTTCTTGCGTCGAGTGAATTTTATTACTGATAGGGTATGGATGCACTGAAGGAAGGTTGGTTTAGTGAACTAAGCCCACTATGGCCAAGCCAATGCTTGTCTCTTGAAGTTGATCAGGTATGATGGTAATCATATTTTTTAAATTTTACATTAATAATATGTTTTTCAAATAGATTCTGCATGAAGAAAAATCCAAATATCAAGATATCATGGTCTTGCAAACGTATGCTTACCAAAAATACTTGTTAATCATCAAATTAAATTTATGGCAAAATCATTTTTGTCATCATAATTTTTTTAATGAGTGGTTATTAGTCAAGAAGGAATTGTTGAAATACAATACTACTTGATGCTGAATTTTCAGTGTAATTATTGGAATAATGACTTTACTTTGGCGATAAGAGCTCTGGTAACTAAGAGCAACTAATACAACTGGAACCAATTAATACACATAGTTATATTTGATCGTGAACGGTTATTTGTTTCCAGCTGTATAGTATCAGCAGACTTATTTGGTTAAAGTTCTAGCTGAGACATAGTTTTAATCTAACCACTAAATTCAATTTTTTATTTTATATTACGTGACAATTGCAATAAATAATATTTTTTAATTTCACTAGGAAAACGTATGGAAAAGTCTTGATATTAGATGGAGTGATTCAGTGCACGGAAAGAGACGAATACTCTTATCAGGAAATGATATCTTTTTTACCTCTCAATGCGCACCCAAACCCTAAAAAAGTGTTAGTCATTGGTGGTGGCGATGGTGGTGTTGTTCGTGAAGTTGTCAAACACCCAAAAGTTGAATTAGTTGTGCAATGCGAGATTGATGAGGTAAATATTTTTTTTTTTTTAGTTTTTTTTTTTTTATTTTAAGCTAAGAAGTTGTTTGTTTGTGTTAGCGAGTTGTTGAAATATCAAAAAAATATCTTCCATTTATGGCTGAAGGATATAAAAATCCTAAATTACAATTACATATCGAAGATGGCAGCCAATTTATGAGCAGACATCAAAATGAATTTGATATTATTATCACAGATTCCTCCGACCCAATAGGTAGTTAAAAAAGTAAAACTTTATTTATGGTAGTTCACTCAATGGAATTTATATTTTTAACTTCAGGTCCTGCTGAAGCATTGTTTAAAAAAAGTTATTACGAACAGATGAAGAAAGCGCTTCGGCCAGGTGGAATTATTTGCTCACAGGGTAAGTCTGGTTTTGAATAGAAATTCAAGTTGAATTATGGTCTCTGTTTTAAAAAAAAATCCTTTCTGGAGGTCAAGCAGTTTAGGTCTAATGACTCCCATTTTCTCAATATGGTAGTCGCTTTTAAAAAAAAGTTCTTTATCAATTTGTTTAAAAAAATCGTGTAAATTGTTGATTTAACACCTCTTTAACCTAACCTATCATTGTTATCTACGTCGGTGTTCGTCAACAGGCGGTCAGCAGACCGGTGCTGGTCCATGGAAACTTCCTGTCGGTCTGCAAAAATTGTTGCCAAAATTACCTATGCATGTCTGGATCTGCTCCTGTCATGATGGGTTGATCCAGATGATTTTGCTATCTTTTTTCTATATACATTAGTTTTTATGTCTGTCAGCTGATCCACGAAATATTTCTCCCAATTTTTGCCAGTCCACAGGTGTAAAAAGGTTGAAGAACACTGATCTACTTATTAACTTGTTTTATTTCCTTTTCTTGTTGACAAGGAAATTCCAATGTCAAAATAAACATTGGTTTTCATGTTTTATTACAGTCATAAAACTGGTGTTTATAAGAATATTATTGTCAGATTAACTAACGATTATTCCAGGCTATTAATTTTTTTTTATCACATTTTTAGGGGAATGCATGTGGTATAACCTAGAGTTAATTCAAGATATACTTCATTTTTGCCGCACACTATTTAGTACGGCTGAATATGCATACACAACTATACCAACTTATCCGGGAGGACAAATTGGATTTATTATTTGCAGTTTGGATCCGGTAAATTAATAATTTTATTCGTTTCATTTTACATATTGATGCAATGAATTTATTTTCTGTAGACTATTGACATTAAAACACCAATCCAGGGATTTTCGCCATCAGAAAAAGAAGAAATGAATCTTCGATATTATAATAATGACATCCATCGTGCTGCATTTATGCTTCCGGAATTTGTTCGAAAGGTTAACTCAAATCAAAATGTTCAATGCTTTTACTTATGCTTTTTTTCCTTTCTAGGCATTAAAGTCACCTAAAGCGGAGAATTCAAATGGTTGCAATCATGGAGATAGAAATAAAGCAATATAATTATCTATAGTCTTGGGGTATATTGAAATAATTGTTTTTTAAAAAAATCATGGCAAATATCGTTTAATTGTGCTTTTGCAAAAGGTTGCGTTGCATTCTTTGTTAAAGTGCCTTGCTATAACTTTTTTAATTGTATATACGGTTTTGGGATCAAATAAATTACGCATGTAATTTGATTTAGTAATTAAAGACGACGAGATTTTAAAACATTGAGATTTTATTTTTCAAACATCATTCAACCTCTCACATCATTTCTTCTAAACATCGACAAAAAAACATTCACATAAATTTCTACCATCCGCATTTTGACGATCAGTCACCATCACTAATGCACACCATACTGAACAAAATTCGATATGTCATATTCCAATCGTACAATTACAAATCAAGTTAAAATTTAAAGCAAAGGAGAATAAAAAAGTGCCAGTTATAACATCAACTTTAACGTTTAATTTTTAGATTTAAAATCTATAAATCAAACGCTCACAATATGTTCCCTGCAAAGTGGCCGTTAATAAAACTGAATGTCAATTTGCCACATCAGAGTTAAGTGCATATGTGACGATGATTCACATTCAAGTTAAAACCAATTTTAAGGTCCAAAATGCAAATTCAAATATTTTAAGTATTATTTGGCGAGAGAATGTGATGTGGCAGAATTTTCTAAGACATTTTTATTTTTTTTTATTTTATCACATAAAATATTTATTTTAAGACATAGACGAGTCCTGTTTTAGTTTTGCAAGTGCCACGTTTGAAGGGAACCACTTGCACTCTTAATTCACATGCGCACTGATTCAAACAGGACCAAAAAAAGAAAAAAGAATGAATCCAATCAAACAGCATCATCCAGAGGGACAAGCACGATGCACATCACATCACTCTCTCTTCAACTTGTTTCGAATCATTTTTTTAGTTCAGGTACACTGAATTCGATTTAAATAAATTTGATATTAGACGCACACACAGTCACTCACTCTGATAATTACAATTCGCTTAAAAATATATTTTTTTCTTTTAAGTCTCTCACACCAGATAAGCAATAAAGAATTTATAATAAGTGAAAAATCATTTTTTTAAATAATAAAACAAAACAAAAATATAAATCATTCAGAATTCAAAAGCAGTTTGTTTGATGGAAAACGTAAGGACTTCCAGACAAGGGAAACGTGCACCTGCTATAAAAACAATTTACCTATTTAGCCCATAATTGATTGTAAGAGGTCCTCACATCTGAAACAACTTGAAAAAGAAAAGCACTCAAATTTACAGCTTTTATTTGAATTTTCTTAGGTTCCCCTTTTTGTATATAAGGCACAATCCCCATCAATCAACCTTCATCAACAACTTTACTTCATTCCTTTTTCTATCCCTTTCAATTCATTCATAACCAAATGTTGGCTCCAACTAAACTTGAGCATTATCACTCTACGAGTGAACTTCTCCCCCTTTCTCTTTTCTACAGTAAAATGTATTGCGTTTGTGAATGAAAAGTTAGGGTTACAAATAGCAAAAAACCACATCAATCAAACTGTTCTCACACCTAATACTCAATGAATTAACCAACTAATCAAATGTTATTTTATGTACATATACACAAGTATTTTTTTTCCTCTACGTGTAGATATCAATCAACTAACGACACTTTTTTAAATATAAGATAACAACAAGCTCTGGATTAACGCAAGAAGGACATTTGTGTTCATCACACAACTGTATTTAAAGGAATATATTAAAAATTTTATACTCTTAAAATAGACAACTCACACTGGCCCTCGTAACATCCACACCATTTTTCAAATATTTTTTCAATATTTTTATTTGTTTCATCTTTATCACACTTTTTTAAAAAAATTAACCTAATTTCACAACATTTCATAATTTAATTTGTCAAAATTAAATGTTTTTTTACACTTTACAAAAATTTAAATTCAAATACTTTACACAACCTGATAACTTTCAGAGTATTCCTTTTTGTAGATGTCACGAGTTTTTATTTTATTTTTTCAAACAGTAAAAAAACATTGCTTTGTCCCATTCAACCTTATGTACAAGTTTACGAAAAATGGAATGAAACACATTTACAAGATTTTTTTCTTAATTAGTTATTTTTTTCCTGAAGAATGAGATTGTCATGTCTCGACCCATCATTCATTTCATGTACACATACACTTTTTTTACTTTCATGTAATACTTATTAATTAAAAACTCTTATTTAATATATATTAACACGCCTATATATAAGAGCATTTGTCCATATTCCATACTACAATTTTACAACGTCATTTCTCTGTTTGCACAAATTTAAAAAAACAACAAAAATAAAAAAAAACAACAAAAAAAAATTTTGTTTGTGTTTCAGACTATGTCTAAAAAACAAAAGAAAAAAGTCCTAACGAACCGGTTTTTAAAATAAGCAATGATTAATAATAATAATAATAAATAAAAACTTATGGTGTTATGGACATGCTGAATCCAGATTTACTATCCCTTTGAGGCCAAGTGCCTCCACCTTGACTGTTTGGACCACCACTGTCACCAGCCCCCTGGTTTTGCGAAATCCAACTGAATAAACCAGGAGCATTAGCAGACCCTGAATTCGGGCCTCCACCCGTTGGGTTATTTTGGCCAGGATTAAAAGTTGCTCCTCCATCTTGTGCACCTTGGGCTTGCAAATTGCCCAGAATGCCCCAACCGGCTTGACCTAAAGCTGCGGCCACCATAGCCGAACTGAGCGGAAGAGCAGCGCCTAAATTCAGGGCACTCATTCCTAAAGTAGCAGGGTTTGTGTTTACGCTTTGGCTGTTTGTCAAACCTTGACCACTAGTTCCTATTCCGGCCGCCCCTAAACCGAGGCTACTACCTAACGATGCCAAATTAGGAATGTCATTTGCTCTACCGTGCACTGTACTCTGACCCCAACCACTAGCCGAACTCATGGGAGTGTTGTTGAGTGTGCCATGATGCTGCGCCCCAAAACCACCCGATCCTTTTGGATCCATCCTCCCTGGACCCCTACCAAATGGACCACTGTGCGATGAATCGTTTTTAGGTGCTGCTGTGCTCACGTGCACGCTGTTTCCCTTTAT
Organism: Geophilus carpophagus; assembly: GCA_034687075.1. Taxonomy (NCBI): domain Eukaryota; kingdom Metazoa; phylum Arthropoda; class Chilopoda; order Geophilomorpha; family Geophilidae; genus Geophilus; species Geophilus carpophagus. Next base: position 45,841 of record JAQFZN010000061.1, on the reverse strand, counting down.
GATGTGGTCTTCGCCACATAGACTTTGCGCAATTTCTGGATCCATGAAGGTTACGAATGCAAATGCTCGAAAAGGTTTGGGGATAAACACGTCTGTTACCTCGCCAAATTTGGAGAAATACTCACGCAGGTCGTCGGCCGTCATGTCTTCTGTGCAACGGCCTACAAATACTTTCCGACACATTGGTGGGAAATGTCCCTCCTTTCAAATAAAAAAATATTTATTACTTTTCTGTTATTATTAAAAATCCTTGTAATACTTTTGAGTTTGGAATTTTAACGTCACACCACCGTCCATCTATCATGTGCCTTTGCGCCAAAACTCGCATTTGAGAATCGTAACTGGCAAACCGAATAAATCCGAACCCTTTAGATTGACTGGTTTTAGGATCTTTTTTCACCTGCACAAGAAAAAAAATTAGTTTTGTGTAATACATAAGACTTGGACTGTAGTGAAATTTTATATTAAATTGTAAGGTGCCATATTTCATATTTCTATTATATACAATTAAAACTAAATGGCAACCTCAAAAATAATTCAATTCATCTCTTAATGGTTTTCTGCCAATAAATTAAATTAAAATAAATTAGAAAAAAAGTATCAAGTATTCCTTCCGCTACTAATTTTTTTTAAAAAATACTGCAATAATAATACTTAAAAAATAAAAAATAAAAAAACACAAATCGCTGAGATGAGTTGTCTCCATTTCAATTTTTATGTCCAAGTGTATCATTTCTGAATATAATTAAAACCTGAGCCATTAGAACTTCTCCGAATGGTTCAAAATATTCTCTCAATTCCTGCTCAGTTGTTTTCCAGGGTAATCCAAGTACGATCAAATCCGAACATTTCTGTTTCATTTCCATACGTTTAGTTTTAGCAGTTGAGTTTTCTAACTGTTCATCAGATTTCCTCTTGTTTTCTAGAAATGCAAGCAATAAGTTTAATGTTTAACTCTTGCAAGGACAAATCGCATGCATACATTTACCTTTTGGGAAAACACATATATATATGATATTTCCCCATCCACCTTCTGGTGAATGGAGTCTGCCATCAGCTAATCTTACTCCTCTTACAGTCCCTGTGTCCATATTTCTGAATTTTAAACCACATGTTCCTGGAAACTGCGCCGCCAGAGTCGTCAACAGAAGTGTACCATCGTCCTCACACGGTAGTTCTATCGGTTCCTCGTTTTCATCCTCTGCTACCTGGATGTAGCAACTCATATTACACGCCTTAGATTTCAGAATTTTTCTTCTTCAATGAAATAACAATTCACTTCGATTAAAAACTATACAAATTTGTAAATGTCTAATAAGTTAGACACAAAAATGGCGAATCGGAATCGGAAATGTAACTATAGAAAATAAAGCCAATAGGATACAATCATACATTTGACCAATCACAAAACATATTTTAATGCGCCATAATTGATGCTTAGCGACATCTAGTGTACGATTAATGAAAATAATTTATATTTACACTTTATTTTAATTGTTTATAAATCTATATTTTTATATTAAACAATCACTTTTTGGTTAATAACAAAATTTTTATACTAACTTCTAATTATAAATTTGCACATTTTATTCTTGTGATAAAAATATTCTTCTCGTCATCAACTATCGCATTCATATGGTACAAGCATAGAAAGTATGTTACGCTATCTTACATTACTCAGCCTGCACGGGTAGGCTCCAATGCTGCTAAACCAGTGAACATGATCACACACTTTATATATTCCTAGCAGCAAAACTAGATAAAATAATGGAAAATTCACAAGTACGAGGCATCCTGGGATCTTTAGCGGCTAGTGTTGGTGCGTCTGAACCAGCACTGAGACTATTAATTTCCATTTTGTTAGGTAATAATATATGTATTTATAAATTACTAGCAAGCATTTGGACCAATATCATAAAACTCACGTGGTAATTTTATTGTTGTTTTATTTTTACCCTTCATTCTTTTAAGGTTATCCATTAGCCCTCCTACATCGTTACAATTTATTTGGTAAAGATGCTACCTTACAACACATATTTTTCGTAGTCTCGGGTCTATGTTTGGGTTATTTCAATTATGGTGAGTTCGTTCAGTAAAAAAATATTTAAACAGTTAATAATCTAACACTGATCAAATTATGTAGGAACGGGATTAATTCATTCCATGATTTGTATAACAGTTGTTTATCTTGTGCTCATATTCAGTGGTGGCACTGCTTTTTCCGTCATATTTTCTTTCACTTTTAACATGGTAAGTTTATCTTACATAATTTTATTGACTATTTAAAACACTTTAAAAAGAATAAAAATAAAAAAAATCTCTATAAAAAGCATGATACCTAACATAAAACTCTAAAAAAAGTAAAAATATGTAATAAAGTAATACAAAACAAGTATTAAAGATAAATGAAAATAATATTTCATAATATATTTTTATCATAGATTTATCTGTTGGTTGGATATTACTTCACTGGCACTGAAAATTATGACATCACATGGAGCATGCCACACTGTGTCTTGACACTACGTTTAATCGGTTTAACTTTCGACGTATATGATGGCTGTAGAGATGAAGTAAATAAGTACAAACTATGAAAAAAAATTCTAATTAATTTCGTCAACATTTTTTAATAGAGCATGTTGTCCGCGGAACAGAAAACTACTGCACTCAAGCGAGTTCCATCTCTTTTAGAAATAGCAAGTCATACATACTTTTTTGGTGGATTTATGGTGGGGCCACAGGTACAATTTTTTCTTGTTAAATTACACGATGCTTTTAGCTAACTTTCTCTTACGTGCAATTCCTATAAATCTTTGTTAATGTGTGCTGTTCTTAGTTTCCCATGCGACGTTACTTGGATTTCATCAACGGTTCTTTCGTTGACAAACCTGGTGAAGAGCTGCCCGCATGGTTAGTTTCGAATTGTAAATAATGCTTATTACACCCTGCTCTAACTAATTTAGGATTATAATTTATCCCTGTTAGAAAGATTCTTAATGAGTATTTTTGATTAATTTTTTTCTTAATATTTAGTTTAGCTGCCGGAATTTTAAGAGGGGGCGCAGGAGCACTTTACTTGCTCCTGTATCAAGTCGCTACAGTTTTTCTCCCCGATTTTTACATCATTTCTGACGCTTATGTGGTGAGTTGTAAAATATTACTCAGACAATGTAATAATAAGTATTTAATCAATTTTTCAAATTATTTTAGGAAATGCCATTGTACAAAAGATTACTCATTCTTGGTATATGGGGGAAAGTTATTCTGTATAAATATATTTCCTGCTGGCTTATAGCTGTAAGTATAAAGCAAGACGTTTTCTTCATTTCGAAAATTGTCGTTCATTCATATTTTTTTTTACTGTATATTTCGTAGGAAGGCTCTTGTACATTAATTGGTCTCACATATAATGGTAAAGATGACAAAGGAAATAAATTATGGGATGGATGTGCCAATTTCAAAGTTAGGAAATACGAGGGCTGCACAAAGTTTAGCGAAATCATTCAATCTTTTAATATAAATACTAATTTATGGGTAGCACAGTAAGTTAAAAATCGCAATACAGTATAAATTAATTCTAAAGTGTGGTGTGAATTTCTAGATACGTATTTAAACGTCTGAAGTTTTTGGGCAACAAGTTAATGTCACAAGCCGCTGCTCTTTTATTTTTGGCTATGTGGCATGGTTTGCATTCTGGATATTATATGTGTTTTTTTCTCGAATTCAGTGTCATGAAGTTCGAAAGAGATGTAAGTACAACATGTCATTTATCGAATTATATACTTTAATGTTTGTTTTTATTGTCAGGTGTCATTAATCGTAGAACGAATTCCTGCTTTGTACAATTTCTTGCACATGCCTGTTATCAAACCGATCAAATGGATTTTCCTGAAAATTTATGTTGTAGTATTCATGGGTTATTGTTTAGTCCCTTTTGTATTTTTGAAACGATACAGATGGTTGCAGGTAATATTTTTTTTATTTCCTGTAGAGATAAAATTAAACATTTTCTAATTATTCTTTAGGTCTATAGTTCAATTTATTACATCGGCCATTGGATTTATTGTGGCTGGCTCATTTCATCACCTTTAGTTTTTAAGCTCGTCAAGCCGTATTTAAAGAGGGAGAAGACAAATTGAATTAATGCAAACATCAGTTTTACAAATTTATGGTCATTTTTTTTTACTAGTCTCATTTAGCTAATAATGATGTGTAATTTAATGTAAAAAAATAATGAAGCCAAATCCCCTTTTCGATAGAAATTTAATGATAGAGATGTATATTTTGTATGAAAGGAGTCGAAAAAAATTCTCTAGATGCAATCAGTAAACTGATGAAGTAGACGATTATGCCTTGCATTTATTAATAAATGACAATGAATTTACTTAGCATTAATTGAATACTTTGTATGGATTCATTATTTCATAAGGATCAAATTGCAACTTTAATTCTTTTGCAAGTTTTAAAAATGATTGCGATTTACTATAATGCACATACGATCGTTTAGAAAGTCCTATTCCATGCTCAGCACTGACACTTCCTTTTAATTTTCGCACTTCCTCGTATATAATTTCTTCAATCTCTTTTTGAAGGTCTTCATTGAAGGATATAGTTGTGCAATTCAAGTGTAAATTACTGTCACCTAAATGTCCATATCCCACGCAACATTTCACTTTTCCTGTCGTACGGGTTCGTAAATAAGTCACTAGATCGGCAAAATTTTCTACTGGAATTGAAATGTCGTATTTATACACGTATCCATCTAATTTTTGAGCTTCAGCTAATCTTTCTCTCAATTGCCACAATGTCTGTAAATAATATGATTTTATTCAATTACTTTATGGTAAGGTTTTGTAGGGATTTAAAATATTTTGTGGATCCAATAATTTTTTTAATTGGTACATTGTATTAAGCGTGACATCATTTTTTATTTTTGGCATTTCATTTCTTTTTAAAAATCCAATTCCATGTTCAGCACTTATACTGCCCTTACATTTGATGACTTCTCCATACAAATGTAATTCTATAGAGGACAGAATTTTTGGATCAAATGTTTTGGCTACAGCATTGAAATGCAAATTTCCATCTGCAATGTGGCCAAATCCACAACACACAATGACTAAGGAACCTAATTGGTTTCTTGTACTGTCCACTATGGAGGGAAAATTTTGAATTGGAATTGAAATGTCGTATTTGTACACAACACCTTCTATTTTTATGGCTTCGGTTATTCTTTCTCGTAAAGCCCATACTTCCTACAGTTTAATTTAATTTTACTGAAATAAAATTTTTATTAATTTTCTCTTTTTACTCACACGTATTTGTCGGGTTTCAGATGCCATGATTCCATCTTTAATTATTCCTTTTGTTGTTACATGTTCAAGAAAATTTTCCAGTTTTTCTACATTATGTCGCATGTTCGATCCAGCAACTTCGATTAACATGTAAAATGGATGCACTGTTGCAAGTGGTTGTTTGAGCTTTAAATTTCTTTCACATAACTTGATACATTCATGATCCATGAATTCAACAGATGAAATTACTTCACCTAATAACTGACGTGCAGCGCGGTAAGTTTCAAGTAACCTATCAAAGCTCTCACAACCTGTAATAAAAAAATTAATAATCGGATAAACAACAAAAGAAATATGGAATAAAATCAATACCCAATAATATCACAGCAACTGCGTTTGGTTTTGGTGGACATAAAATAGCAATTTTAGTAATAACACCCAAAGTACCTTCGGAACCAATAAAGAGCTGATTATGAAATAAATTAGTTCATCATAATTAGATTCACATAAATTATTTTATTACTTTACCTGTTTAATGTCATAACCTGTATTATCTTTTCGCAATGTTGACATACAATCAAGAATTTCACCAGATGGTAAAACCTTGAAAAGAATTAGTTTTATTTTTATTTTTATTATAATTCTAGGGGCATAAATTAACTTGCCACTTCTAATCCAAGAACATTGCCATGCAAAGATCCATAACGAACTAGACGTAATCCTCCTGCGTTTGTAGCCACATTACCGCCAATTTGGCAACTGCCCTTTGCTCCTAAATCTAAAGGCATTGTGCAAGATTTTTCAGACACAAACTCTTCCAAATGTTCTAGAATACACCCTGCTTGGCAAACCAAAACACCTAACAAAAATAATCATTATATAATTACAATTATTTGTTGATGAATTTATTTGTATTTAAGTGCTTTATATTATTAAAATTAATTTACCAGATAAATCATCAAAATTAATAATATTATTCATAAGTGATGTGTTTAAAATGATTTCATCAAACACTGGGACACTGCCACCTACTAAACCAGTGTTACCTCCTTGAGGGCAAACTGCCAAATTTCGTTTTGAGCAGTATCTTAATATGTTGGACACTTGTTCAGTTGTGCGTGGTTTTAACATCAATTCACTGATTCCTGAAAAAAATTATACATTAATTTAAAAATTTTAAATACTTCTGTTAGTGTTATGCAATATTTCTAATTACCTCTGTAGTTATGAAGCCAGTCGGTATTATGAGGTTCCAAGTCAAAAGAATCTGAAATAATCTGATTAGTTTCCAAAAATGTTCTAAAATGGTCTATGTCCGCTTCAGACAATTTAGAAAAGTCACTTCTTTTTAAATAAGGATAACGTTCATGTGTTGCGCTAGTCTTTAAACGATAGCAAATGTATTTGTGAATAAACTTTTCCTTTGACAAAAAATGAAATTTAAAAATTTGTTGTCTCAAAATTGAAGTTGCCATTATTTTACTGTACAGCTAATAAAAAAAAAATCATCAAGGCAGAGCACTGATAGATAAGGGAGCCAATTGTAGAACTTTGAACAACTTGTCTCACTGCGAGTTTAAGTCAAGGTTGTCTTTAAAGATAGCTGCTTTAAACTATAGATTACTTCTAATGACAATACCAAACTCAATTGACCGTCAATGAGGAAAATGAAACTGGAACATAAATCCAACTAAATTCTCTGAGTTTTTGACCAAGTAAATAAATTTATAAAATTCTAAACAATGGCATAACTAAACTTTTTGAGCCCATGTGCAAATAACATCTAGCAACGAAGTTCATGGACTTCTGTGTGTGTGTGTGGGCAAGACATTTAGGGCCGCTCGTAGGCCCTTATGCCTTGTGCACTCTTGCCCATTGAGACTTAAGCCACTTATTCTAAGCAATTCGAATAAATTATTTCTTATATTTTTATGGTGTTGATTTATAATTGTGTAAATGAAGATAACTACTACTAAAATAAGAAATAAGAAAAAATTAAAAATAATTAACTACTTTGAAAAAAAACAAAACAAAACTTTCTTGTGGCGGATGTTTATTTACAAATAAATTTACGTCATAAGTCAAGCATTTTAAGTAAACGCGTAAATCATAAGAGTGGTGTGATTAATACTAAAGCGTTCTAAGAGCATTATGTATTCTTTTAAAATTTGCTTTGTACACAAAACAAAAAAATTAAAATAAATACAATTCTTGATGTTCTTAGATTGATTCTACGGAAGCCGTATAAAATTCATGGTTGTCCCCCTTATTCATCCCTAAAATATTCTTTAGAAATTCGTAATTAATTCCGTCAAAAAAACAATCAATTAAAATTTTTTTAGAGGAAATAATATTTATTTTTAAAAAACGATTTCAGAGTAATCAAATTATTAATATGTTCTTAGAAAAATAATTTCTTCATGCAGTTAGCGCCATCATATGGCCAACCTTTGTATTTTTAATCGATTATCGTGAAAAACCTAGAACGTCACTTGTCGATTGCACAATTGTATGACGTGTACGGCTGCATAAAAGACCCGACATTCTTTGTCTCGACCTTGTGAAACGACAGTCACTTGCTGCTACTGTTACAGTACACTTCCTATTTTAGGTTCCTGCGTGTATACGAAGTTAATGGGTAAAATTAATATAATTCATACAATTTTTTTTTTTTCATATGTTATTTTCGATCAGCTGCTGTATTTACCGTTGTGACCGTGACCATGATTAACATAGGGCATTGACTATTGATTGTTTTATTTTCGCACTTCCTTTTACATAACATTTTAATAATGATTATTTTTTTTTATTGATTAATTTTACAGAATTAAATAATAAATTTATAATTTTTATCCACATTTTCAGAGACTAAAAAGTTAAAACGGTTAATTTTGGAGTCCATAGGAGCCCCGTTGTTTGAGGAAATGGTGGTGGAAGGGACTCCTTTCATTATTAAGTGTGGACAAGAATGGCCAAGTTGACTCGAAACTCAATCATTCGCACTTAGCAGGTAAATTACAAAATTAAAATTTCACAATCTATTTTTTGGATGATTCATGTTGTTTTATGGCAATCCTTTTTTTATATTATAGCTCACCAGTTGTGACGTCTGGTGATTATCAGTGGGTAACTGATGGTAACCAACTGAATCAGCTGCGTAATGGATCGATAGTCACGCAGAACTCAAACGACCAGGTAAAATAAAACTGTTGCGCAATTAGGAATTTGAACTTTGTAATGTAACACTGTAATTTTAGAAGCAGATATCTGATGATGACGAAGAACACGTATTACCAGCTCCCCTTTGGCAACCGGCTCCACCTGTACTTTTATTTCATTCAGTTGATAGTTTTGGAATTTTTGTCGGTTTGATTGAAGCCCATTTAAAGGAACAACTTGTTTCTCATTCGTATAACACGATTGGTAACTTAATAAGGTGATTTTTATAATTACAATTTGTTTCGTTTTGAAGTTTATTTATTTTTGTAATGATTTATTTCTAATTCATATTTGATAAATTTAGATTTTATGATTCTTTCAAGCATCAGCCAAACAAAAATGCTATTGATTTCTACAAAAATTACATCCCAGTTATCACGCCTGAACATCATACATGCGTGGGTTTGGGTCTGGATTTGCTTGATCGCATTATTAATTCAGAATTTGGTTGTAATAATCCAGAAATGGTTAGATCCTTTTACTTGGTGTCAGGCGAAGAATGCATTAACAAGCCGGAAGAATATTGCTTAATGAAGTTACCTCAAGGCGATATAGAGAAAGAGCATGTGGCAGTTGCTGCACGAATCGAAATAAACGGGCGAAGTGGGTTCATTCTAATGGATCCGGGCTATCATGTGGGTCGAGTCGTAATTATCATGGCAGATGAACAGTTTCCACATACAGGGTGGTTCATGCAAAGTAAAAATAGCAAATGCACGAAAAAATATTGTTACCGTCTGCATGAAAATGGTTTATATATTGAATGGCATAGCGAAGAAATTCGCAGCGGAAAGAGTAAATTGCAAAACAATTTATTTTATGTTGATAAGGCATTTGCCAACCCTATTGATGTAACTGAACGTAGAAACATCGTATATGGGTTTCGTTCGCTTCTTAGACGAGATGCAAACGGTCAGATCGTTGCTGGTATTTACTTCAGTTTGAAAGAAAATGCAGTTTTCACTCTGATTCATACTAATGAATCTGGTGAACGAATCGATGGTCGAATCCCAATTGATTACTTTAAATCATTGGCTGATGAGAAAACTGAAGAAATGATAGAAATGTGTGGAAATGGTCTTAATCTGCCTGATGGTCGTTTACGATTACTGTTATGTCGGATCGTTGAAATAATACAAGATGAAGAGTTTTTAAATCAAGTTAAAGAAATTGATTATATGATTGATTCAGGGGCTACTTACCACTAAAGTGCCTTGAGCTATCAAATTTCGATCAATTTTTACACCATTTATTTTATGATGCATTATAACTTTTTAAAATGAAATCATTTTCAAATTTTTCTGATGTTTTATTAAGCCTTAAATTTTACACAATTTTAAATTTTGTTTTGTAGTAATTCGAAATAAATTTTTTTATCAGCACAACATAAAGCTGTTGAAATAAAATAAACTGATCATTAAAACCAGAGTGATATTTTTTTCATCAACCCTGCTATCTAGAACACTTAAACCCAATACTTGTTAGTAAAGTGATAAAGGATTCAATGTATGTGAAATATACATAACTTTGGTCCTTTAATCTGCCATAAATTTAGAAACCAAACGAACTTTTTAAATGCTCGTAAGAAACCATCATCATTTCGTCAATCTATTGCTTATTTCCCTTGTTTTGTTTTTGTTTCCGTCTCGCTTTGTCTTCCCCGGAATCTTCACCGTAGTCGCGTTTTCTATAAATGAAAATAAAAATTAACAAATCTTTTCTAAAATTATCAATTTATATTAAAATGGTACCTAGATGTGCTTGGAAGTGCGCGCTGCTTGTCATTTATGTAACGGTCACGCAATTTTTGTGGGAGGGCAGCAGGTCCTACAGCTCTAGCATTTTGTAATTGACCTTGCCAATGCCGATTAAAATTGTCAGCTTCATCTAATTAAAATAAAAACATTATCTCTTAGTTTAGAACAATGAGGATTAGAGTTTTCATTTTTAAAAATAGTGAGTTTAGTCAGGACATCTTTGGAGCAAAAGGATATTCTTTAAAATTAGATTTGGTAATAATAATAAATAATAAAATAAAACATTAAAATTTGAAAAATATATTGCATTTTCCAAAAAAATAAAATTTGTTAAGATGTATAGGAAAATACGAGAGGAATTAACATGAGTCCTGAAGGTGTGTTGCTGAACTCACTAATGCTTAAATTCATACCTCCATCTAGATTAACATATTCTTCGTTTTCTTCCTCTTCTCCTGTTGTGGTATACTTTGTTTTTTCAACGATGTGTGCTTTGTCTCCCAAGTGATGTCCAATCGCCATTTTCCTAATGCCAGCTTCTGAATCGCAAACAGCTCTTCGAGTTTCTTTAACCTAACAAAAAATATGTTTATTCATATATAAAAATTACTTTCATGTTAATTTAACTTACTCCTCCCGGAGCCCTTCGAGTTGACGCAGTTGCCTAAAAAAATATTCATTTGCTAAATAAATTCAGTAACAATTATATAAAATCTCATTTACCTGATAAACTTTAGGTTGTCCATTGTCTCCAGTGGAATAAGTTACATATGACGATGAGGAATATGAGTGACAATTAGGATCATTTGCCATTTGCTCCTGAAAGTTAAAATACAATTTAACATCATCAAAAGCAGTAATTAAGACTATTCTTACAAAATTTGACATAACATTTCCCATTGAAGGAAAACCAAATGGATTTCCAAAACCAAATGGAACCATTCCGCGATTTTGATCATCTCGACGTGGGTTCATTTGATTCATTTGTCTCGAAGCATTACCGGGCAGGAGTCGTGGCATTCCCATTACACTTCTCATATCACCGAATATATTTTCAAAAGGATCCATGAAATTTCCCATCATCCGCTCCATACGTTGCATGTGATCCCGATGGGAGCTATAAAATAATAATAACTTGCCTTTAGTCAAACTCTAATATTAACTAAAAATTATATAATTTGGTTAAAACATGATGGCTGTTAAATTCTCTTACTCCCTAGCAGACAATTTGACTGCGCGTTTTCTTTTTTCTGTCATTTTAATAAGGTCAACTAGGCTTAATTACTGAATGCAATAGTGACCTTAAGTTTAATACCAAAATTTCAGGTTTCTTTCGATGTTCTGTTGGCACGTTCGTTTTATATTTCTACGTTGTTATGAATTGTTTAAAACACTCACCTGAAAAAAGGGTCTTCGTCAAAATCTCTCATCATAGAACCAAACATTGAGGCAACGAAGAGAAAATACAACAAGCAGCAATAAAAACACACTAAACTGGATCGAAAATTTCCAGAATTCTCGAGTAACCCAACCAAAATCCAATGAAGAAGCAGGCAAAAATTTATTTCCACGTGATCTATATTAGCCAATAAGAGTTAACAAAAATATGACGCAAGAAATACGATTCGCGTACGTAATAGAAGGCAGGATTTGTACTGCGTCTTTATTTCCTATTAAATTTTATTATTAGAATCATATGTTTACATTAAATTTCATGTTGATTAATATTTTATATAAATAACATTATAATTTTTAAAAATGTAAAATTTTCAAATTTTATTGTAAAAAGCATTAAAAACCCGGACGGTTTATTAAAACTCAAAAGGAAACATGTAATTTCTCCACACAAAGTTATTTATATTTAAAAATTTTGATCACTTTTTTGGTTTAAGTAATGATTAAACTTCGATAACATTATTTGATAAAATTAGTACCGTAATGAGCAAATTCTATTTTTGAAAAATATTTTAAAAATGATAATAATTTTTTTCTCTTGAGTTTATCATTTATTATCAGAACTTTTACTGATAAAAACATCAAAAAAATACAGTGTAAAAGAAATACAATCACAAATGAGCAAACTTATGGAGCATCTCTGTGAGCAAATTTTAGGTATTATAATTGTAATTAAGGTAAATCAAGGATATTATTTATCTCGTATAGAGTTTGAATAGCATCATAAACTTCTCTCGCTTTATCAACTGATACCGTAACTAAGGAAAACAATTCCTCACCTTTTTGTTCACATGTATTTTTCATTAGATCTTTTTTATAGGGCAAAGTATACATAGCAACATTTGCAGCTTTCTTAATTAACCATGGATGATAATTAGCTAGTGTAGTATTATAAGCTTCTTGAGCATATGGGCACATTCGCTCATCTTCTGTAATTGAATTCGCCTTCTTAAGAAACTCGATAATGAATTCTAAAGCACGATGCAGTCGTAACAAAGTGCGACTTCCAGATAAAGGTTCAGTCGTTTTTCGTAATAAATCTTTCTCCTTTTCATACTGTATCATCGATTCAATCGTCGTGTAATGTGAGGCATGTTTTGATTTTTGGTAACTTTCTAATATTAATAACTTTGATACCACATCTTTCGATACAAAATGGAAAACGGCGCCAAGTAATTCGAAAAATCTGTAATTTATTATTAAAAAAAGAATTAATGTCATCATTCTTCTATAATTAATCCGCCAAACCTGTTAATTTCCCAATACATTTTGATATAATATTCTAAATTTATGGTTCCATCTTTGTTGATGCACATGGATAGATGGTTGACAAGCAGTTTCATGTCAAGTTTCTTAACCTTTTCATTCGAACTATGATGGCCATCACCACTTCCTCCTGCTTCATTCGTTTTGCCTTTTTGAGACATAAGTTAAGTTTACAGTCTTGAGTAATAGGTACTGAGAGTTGAGCGTTAATTGAACAGCTTGAACCTAATAAAATAAAACAAATCTCATTGATATCTCTATTTAATCTGAATACATCACTTCCTTTCTAGCATAATAGATACCAAAATAAACATTCCTTTTCCTTTTCAACAGTGTACAATCAATAAGCCATTTCCTAATATTAAATCCAATCTTTTCTATACATTCGAAATGCAGACGAACAAGAAAACAATTACGACTATGACACAACACGGAATTAACCAATGATGTTCATATTAAAAGATTGTCCTGTCTTGTCAAAAAATTGAGTTTGATTGGCTCCAGATGGCGTAACAACCTGAGCAACATGGCCGCTTCCATAGACATGTGCCGCAAGCACATAAATAGTGGCTGAAGTTGCATAAATATGAAATTGTGCTAAGATTGTAAACTGAAAATTGATAACTAGGTTATATATTTTAATGAAAGTTTATTGTTAGTTTTTAAAGTGAAGTAGAAATAAAATGCGTCGATTTTTGCTACGTTTTGCTTATATTGGATCGCGTTTTGGGTATTAACATTGAAAAAAATATGATTATTTTAAAGTTTTAATTTTCTTTTTAAACGTAACAGTGGAATGCAGCGACAAAAAAATGGTGTTCTTCCTTCTGTTCAAGAAACTTTAGAAGTTAATATCTAAATAATTTTTTTCAAATATCGTGTATTAATAGTATTTAATTTTTTTTAGCGCGCTATTCAAAAGTTGTATCCTAAAAATGATGCTGTGGTGACTACCTCAAGTCGAACGGACAAAGGAGTTCACGCTCTGATGAATGCATTGCACGTGGATTTAGAGCATCCTAGAGATGGTTGTGAATATGATTGTGAATGGATTAAAGAGCAATTGAATCGTGATTTAGATAAGGGCGGTCATGACCTAATGTAAAATACTTTTATTTATTTTACAATATATAAGATAACTATTTTTTTTATTGATTTATGTTTCAGTGTTACAAATGTATCACATGTTAGCCCAAATTTTAACTGTCGTAAAGATGCTATTTCACGCTCTTATGTATATCGTTTGGCACTTGTTGATTGGTCTGATGATGTTATTCGTTCAAGGGTTCCAATCGCAGAATTAGATCGATGCTATTTCGTTAGGTTTAGTACTTTGTTAAATATTCAAATCATTTATTTTAAACTCCAAATAGTTTTATTTTTGTATTTTAGACCACCACTTTGTGAAGCAAGTTTAAATGAGGCTGCACAATTATTTTCTGGAGTGCGTGACTTTAAAACATTTTCAAGTAACTCAGGCGAATTTAAATTGTCTGTTCGCCAGCTTGAAGTTAATGTACACCGAAGTACAGGTTTAATGCCTACTTTAGATCCATTATACGACAGCGTAATATTCTACAATTTGCATTTCAAAGCTAGATCTTTTCTATACAATCAGGTAAAACACAAAATTAATAAGTTTAAATATTTACAATTTACTTAAAAGTTTACATCATTTTTATTTAGGATTTGTAACTTTTCCAGGTGCGAAAAATGACATCCGTTATGGTAGCTGCTGGTCAGGGCATTATTGATTTAAATGATATTTTCTACCTACTTGATACAGCATCGTTCGATTGTTGGCCTCCGGGAATAGGGATTGCACCCGCACATGGGTTATATTTACGTCGAATTGAATATAAGGAATCAGGTAGTTAAATTGTTTATATGGTGTTGCTATTTTGAATTTGTACTCTGTTAATTATAAACCTATTTAATAGATTTACTTCCTCCATCATGAATAACAATAAATTTAGACTCGTGCAAACGTGATTCGATACATTTTATGCATAAACAACCATGAGCTAATACAAAAGAGCTTCGACGATAGAAAATAGACCAAATTGATGTTACATTACAACAATGTATTTTAAGTAAAATTCGCAATTAAATAACGAGAAATATGTACTTAAATTGTTTATTTTTGGCTTTGTTTTTGTAAAACACATTTTCTTAAACATCATATGAATATTATTAAATCCGAATATTCTCTTTCTATTTCAACTAACTGAGGTATTCTTGTATCAAAAGATTTGATTTAATTAAAATTAGAAATAAACACAATTTTGTTCACTTGCACAGTGTTGCATCGATTTGTTGAATTTGAGGCAACAAAGTCATTAGTTTTCTACGATACATGGGGTCTTTTTGGATCGGATTTCCTTCAAAGTATACAGTAACCAGACTTTTAATACTTATTAAAATATTTAAATCATTCCAGTCATCAATATGATTATGATTAATCTGAAAAATAATTAAGAAGTAATTTTATAACTACCTTTTTTTTGCATTTTGACTTACCCATAATTCTTCCATTTCTGTTAAATGACCGACATTTTCAAGTTTTTTAATCCGATTGGTAGCCAAATCCAAGGTATGCAATTTAAACTAGAAAATATTTAAAGATTATTTGGCATTTTGATTATATTGAAAATGATTTGAAACAAAACTTACATTATCTTCCAGATTTTCTATCTTTTCTATTCCATTTTGACTGATGTAAAGTTGATCCAAATTAGCCAATTTATTCAAACCAGCTAATTTTACAATTCTGTTACTCTGAAAGTAAACAATATAATAAATTAGCAAACATGTAAATTGTACAATCAGGTAAATTATCAAACTTGAATGCTAAGGACTTCTAAACTTATTAAACCATCTAAATTTTCCAATTTAGTGATTTTATTTTTCCCAAGAAAAAGAGACTTGAGCTTAATCAAACCATCTAAATTTTCAATGACCTGTGAAAAATCAAAATATTAATGAATTAATCATGTCAAAATTATAATGAAATTTACCCTGATTTTGTTAGATCCCAATTCAAGCATTTCCAAACTATGTAACTGCCCGAGATTTTCGATTTTTGAAATTTTATTATTAACCAGATAAAGCTTTTTTAATTTAGCCAACCGATCTAGTCCTTTAATCTGTTTAATTCGGTTAAATGATAAATCCAAAATTCTGCCAAAATAAATTAAAATGTACAAAATGTTAAATTATCAAAACTTTGAAAATTTGGACACTTACTCTAAATTTACAAGTGAATCAAGATTTTCAATATCTGATACTTGATTGTCATACAAATCCAGCTCCTTTAATGTGACGGCACAATCCAAATTTTCAAGCCTCTTAATTAAGTTTTGCCTTAAACATAGCGACTGCATTGATAAATTAAAAAAATTATATAAATATAAAATTCATAGCTAACTTAAAAAATTGTTAAAACCTCAAGCTTTTGCAACCGCTCTAGAAACTCAATTCGTTCAATTCGACAATGATTCAAATCAACATCCTTAATTTAAAAAATAAAGAATAAAAATTAGATGATCGGTCATATTTCGTAACGAGCTTGAGTCCACTTTCTTACTACAGCATTAGGATCCACAAGTGACAGCTCCTTATGCTCATCTGAGGGCACTATAAAATTATTGTTATAAATCACGCAAATCTTTTTGACTCGTAAACAATTCCAAATTATTACCTAACTCTGTATCGTCCGAAGGTGAATGCTGTTCTACCGCTTCTCCCCCAGCTTCAGAATCGTGATCAGCCATACCTGTGTAACTAATGACGCTATACACTAGAGCGCCACATTTTTGCAAGCGATAGACCGATACTTTAATTAATTAATATAATACACTTATTTTTTTAAAAATTATAGATTTTATTGCAATAAATATTGAAACTTTTATTGTAAAATTGTGATATTTTTATGATTTTTAACTAAATTAATCACAGAAAACTTACAGTATCTATCTCTCGTTAGCCGATGTTGTTGTTGGTTATATGACTTGTCCGTTATCAGGAAGAAAAGATGTAAATAAATGAGAAGTAACTTCCAATTTAACTTCCGCATATCTTTTGCAAATATAAGGTGCATCCGTTTTACAATAGGACGATGAAAATTGGAACAAAATAATAATTGTCGTAATTATTTTGAATTGTAAAATGGCTCCATCGTCTGGAGAATTATGGGGTCATCATTTGATGCCACAGACATTAATTGTCGACTGTTTATTGCCAAACGGAGTTATCGTACAGTTGAATTGTATTCGTGAGTCTACACTGGAAGATATTAAAGGTATACATTAGAAATAAAGGTTCGCTAGAAATGACAAAAATAATCTAAGTGCTTTATTTTAGTTGATTTATGGACAGAAGCCAAAAAGTACCCACTCTTTCATCTATTGGGAGAAGAGTCTTCTTATGTGTTTGTAAGCATTACTCAAGACGCTGAGCAAGAAGAATTTTACGATGAATCAAGAAGGCTATGCGATTTACGTTTATTTCAACCGATTCTTAAGGTCATTGAACCAATTGGTAATAAAGAAGAAAAGATGCTCAATTATGAAATTGGTATAAATACTATAATGGCTGCTATGACATGCTGTCTATTGTGTTTTACACCCAATTGTATTACAGGTCTGGCTATTGGTACACCAGTGCACGAATTTGAAGAAATGAAAGATCCCGAAGTTCAGGATTTTCGGCGTAATATTTTGAATGCGTGTCGCGATGCTTTAGAAAAAAGAGATAGTCGAGGTCCTTTATCTCAAGCACTTCATATTTATCCACCACAGATTGAAAGTTCTGAAGTACTATCATTGACTTTAGATAATAGGTCGGAAAAGGGTGAGAAACCGTTTCAAATAAATGTTGTAAATAAAATTAAATAAAGTAAAATAAAAAATTAATTTTTGTATTTAAGGTTTACTTATCGTTTGTATATGGGTGTTATCGCCAATTGGGGATAAGCAAAAATATACTATAAAAATAGCGCAAGAAGCGGTTCCAGAAGAAGTTATTGGTGAAACAATTCTTAAAAAAATTAAAGGGATGCAATTATCAAAAGAAGAGCAACAAAAGTGCATTGTGGAGTATCAGGACAGTTATTTGCTTAAAGTGTGTGGTTGTGATGAATATTTATTAGAGCAGTATCCCATGTGTCAATATAAAGTAATACATTTTGGTTATAGTTAGTTTAAACCTGCAAATAAATTTACAATATCTAATTTCAGTACATTCGTAATTGCATTGCCAAAGGCGTCATTCCACAACTAATGCTTGTATCGAAAGAGGCCGTCCTTCGATCAATTCCTCGCGTCACGTTACAAATGCCTTCTTTCATGCGCCGCCCTTCCTCTGTAGTATCAAATCAACAATGTTCATCATTATGGCGTATTGAAGCTCCTCTACGAATTCGAATTTTATGGGCTACATATGTTAACGTAGCAACTTTAAATGATGCCATAGATCAACAAGTAAAATTAGTAGGATTGTTTTAGCTTATTAGCACTTACGTTTAATTTTTTTGTTGTCAGATATACGTGAAAACGGGTATTTATCACGGAACAGAACCGCTCTGTCCAATTCGTGATACTCATCGTGCAGTTATCACTAATCCTAAATGGGACGAGTGGCTCGATTATGATTTGTACATATCTGACATTCCACGCAGTGCAAGACTGTGTTTATCTATTTGTTCTGTTTCTCGGAGAAAAAGGAGAGAAGTAATAATTTTTTTTTTAAATTTGAGTTGATGCATATTTACAATAATTTTTTTATTGAATTTTAGGAACATTGTGCGTTGGCATGGGGCAATATTAATTTATTAGATTACAATGGAATATTATTGTCTGATAAAATCAGCCTTCATCTTTGGCCTTTACCTAGAGGAATGAATGAATTGCTCAACCCTTTAGGGACTGTTGGCTCAAATCCTAATAAGGATTCGCCTTGTATTGAAATAAAATTTGATCGATTTGCACAGCCAGTCATTTTTCCTACACATGAAGAGATACGAGAACTGGATCGAATTGTCACTAATTTAGCCGGAGAAAGTGGATATGATAAAGGGTGTCCAACTAATGTAAAATCGTTATTATTAAATGTTTGTTGTGATTTTGTTAGAATTACTTTTACTTACAGGCCGATTTAACTTTGCTTCAAGATATAAGTCAGCGTGATCCTCTCTCAGAAGTGTCTGAACAGGAAAAAGAATTGTTATGGAAGTTAAGGTACCATTGCAAATGGATTCCTGATACGTTACCAAAATTGCTCGATTCAGTCAAATGGAACAGTCGAGATGAAGTTGCTCAGGTTTGATCACGTGCTTATTTTAAAATAGAATTATCTTGTGTGTTTACGATTTATATGTTTAAAGTTATACATGTTGCTTACTGAGTGGAAACAAGTTTCACCTGAAACTGCTCTTGAATTACTCGATTGTAAATATCCTGATGTTACTGTTCGAAGATTGGCTGTTCATTGGTTGGATATGTCGTTAACTGATGATAAATTGTCTCAATATTTGCTACAGCTAGTTCAAGTATGAATATTTTTTCATTAGTATTAAATACTAGTGTTGGTGATTAATGGCTATAATTAATGGTTAAATTATTGTTTCAGGTCATGAAATTTGAGCCTTACCTTGATAATGATCTTGCTCGCTTTCTGCTGAAGAGAGCTTTACTTAATAAAAGAATTGGTCATTTCTTTTTCTGGCATTTGAAGTATAGATGTTATTATTTTCTATTTTTGTTGGACGCATTTTATAAATATATTTTTCATTTTTTTTAGAGCTGAAATGCATGATTCGTCGACAAGTGTTCGGTTTGGTCTTTTATTAGAAGCCTTTTGCCGTGGTATCGGATCGCAACTCAAAGAACTCATTCGACAAGTTGAAGCATTAGAAAAATTAACTAAGTTGACTGATTCCCTTAAAGAGCGTAAAGATGATACACAAAAGGATCGGATCAAATTTTTGTACGAACAAGTGCAGCAACCGGATTTTTTAGAAACATTACAAAATTTTCCATCACCTTTGAACAGCAGTTGTATATTTGGAAAACTTTTGTAAGATAATAATTATTTCAAAATTAATTTAGGTAAAATAAAATTTGTTTTTGTCATAGAGTCAAAGAATGCAAGATTTTGGATTCGGCAAAAAGACCTTTATGGTTAGTCTTTCAAAATCCTGATCCGATGGCAGAGATGTTACTCCAAGCTAATGCAGTGATTTTTAAAAATGGAGATGGTATGTTAGTGAACAGCATACAAATAGAACTGAATTTAAATTGTTTTTACAAATTATTTCAGATCTTCGGCAGGATATGATGACTTTACAAGTAATTCGAATTATGGACAATATTTGGCAAAATGAAGGCCTGGACCTTCGGTAATAATTTCAAAACATTTACATGTGCTCACGAATATTAGATTATTATTAAATATACTGTAGGATGATGCCATATGCGTGTCTGGCAACAGGAAAGCAAGTGGGAATGATTGAAGTTGTACATAATGCCAAAACAGTAATGGGAATTCAAAGAAAAGGTGGAAAGATGGCTGCATTTCAAGTCGATAGCACTCAATTACACAAGTGGATAAGGGAAAAAAATAAAGGACATAAGTAATATGAAGTAAAAAGAATTTATAATTATGTTATTAATACTTTGATTTTTGCAGATATGATCAAGCAGTACAGACATTCACATATTCTTGTGCAGGTTACTGTATTGCAACCTA
Source organism: Geophilus carpophagus (assembly GCA_034687075.1). NCBI lineage: Eukaryota > Metazoa > Arthropoda > Chilopoda > Geophilomorpha > Geophilidae > Geophilus > Geophilus carpophagus. The sequence continues at coordinate 25,104 of JAQFZN010000061.1, read as the reverse complement.
TATTTTAGGTATTGGTGATCGCAATCCTGACAATATTATGGTGAATGAAGAAGGACAGGTAAGAGGTCTATTTCAAAACTTATGTCAGTTGCTCTACATAATGGTTTATTTTTTATAGATTTTTCATATCGATTTTGGCCATTTTCTTGGCCATTTTAAAAAGAAATTCGGTATAAACCGAGAACGAGTTCCGTTTGTTTTAACTGAAGATTTTCTCTGTGTAATTGCCAAAGGAGCGGAATATCCAAAGAAAAGCAAAGAATTTCAAGCGTAAGTTTAATTAGGAAATTAATTTTTGAATTGATTTTAATGTTGTCTGTTATTTTAAGATTTCAAGAACTGTGTGGAAAGGCTTACATAACACTTCGCCGACATGCTAATTTACTTATCACATTATTTACAATGATGTTAATGACTGGAATTCCGGAATTACAATCAATAGACGATATTGGTTATTTGCGTAAAACGCTGGCCGTTGATAAAATGGAGGAAGAAGCTTTACAGTGCTTCCAAAACCGTTTTTATGAAGCCTATGGAGGTGCATGGACCACCAAAGTTGACTGGTTTTTCCATAGTGTTAAACATATGTGAATTGAGATCAAATTTATTTACCAGTAATTTTATTATGCACTCATTCATTCATTTTCGACTTTGACTTATTTTCGGCCTTAATTTTTTGATTTTATGAAAAATAAGAAATTTAAATAACAACAATGATTTTATTGTCTCCCAATGCCTTACATTTATATTGCCTTTCTGTTTGCAACTTGTCTTTTGATACGTTTATCTAGCCAGGATCTTACTGCAAATAGAATCGAGTTAATTTACAAATTGAATTTCATCTTGTTAATTTAATAAAAATTTTCACCACTTTCTCTTTTGATTCTGCTGTCTGATAATTTTTTTCGGCGAAATTCTTCTGCTTTTTCACCAATCTTAAAACCTTTCGATAAATTGTCGTCTAAGGTTTCAATTTGGAATACAGTGTTTCTAGAATTAATTTAAAGAAATTAATTTTGTGCCATTTACAAATGCAACAACAAGCATTACCCTTTTTCTATAATACGAATTTTATTTTTTTTGCTATCACTTTCTTCAGACAACTTCCTTCTTGGTCTTTCCTACAACAATATTAAGAAAATTAGAGAATAATCCTTTGGAAGCGTTTAATAAATACGATCGCAGAATCGTAAACCTACAGACCTAGTTGGTCAGTCATTACGAACATACCTTCTCAATCTTCTGATCTATTTGTTTTTCTTCATGATTGTTGCGATTCCTATTATTGCGCTTTTTTGTGGAGATGATATGTTTAACAGAAGATTGAAATTCTTGTATAGCTTGAAGTTTTGAAGAACTAAAACTAATACTTTCGGGGAAATCGTCGTCGCTGTCTGCCATGTTGCTGGATTATTTTATTTTGACAACCGGTAGAAGGCGCTATTTAATTTCTGACGTCACTACATACTGTACTGTGTTTGCGGGTATGATAGCCTGTTCGCTTGGGATAGTAAATAAATATTTTATCCAAAGAAAAAGATGTGTGTGCTTATTACAGATACTTAATTTCATGCAGAATTAACGATATTCGTTAACCAGAATTGCAGCAATATGTTAAAACTATATAAGAAGTAAATTAAATGCATTACTTGAGGCGATAGAAGTTGATTTGATTTACTTCGACTTTTTGCACTAACTTCAAGTTTTATTATTGTGAAATTTAAAATAATCCATATAAACTCGTTTATTTTCAAAAATCAACGCAACCGATGACGCCTCACTATAAAACCGGTCTTTCCTTTTTTCAAATTTCGCGCGCAAACTAAGCTCCGTACAGGATTTTTATATTAAGCTAGTTTTACCGGTCCTTGTTCTTAAAAAAATTGCTAAGACACTGCAGGTTTGAAAACCAGATTTGCGATCAAAACATATTCTTACTGGTTATATCGATTGTAAATTTTTAATATTCTGTCAACAGATGTCATTAAAAAAATGTAATCTTTTAACTCCTAAAAGTAACAAAATCAAGCACACCCACAATGTTTAAATAAAAGTACTATAAAAATTATTTTTGAGATTGTCAGCATTTAAATGCTTAAAAAAATAAGTAAATTATTAATTTAATCAATAAAACCCGCCCCTACCTTTTAAATTGAAATCGAGGCTGGCAACGTGGCGTCCATCGGAAGCCTCATAAACGACACGACATAATAAGATATCATTTACTATTGAGAACATAATTGGAGGAATAAGGAACGATTGATTGGATTTAATTTAAGTCAGATGAATAAGCGTTTTTTGAAAATCGTAAATAATATCGAAGCTCACATTTAGAGCATATAAAAGACGGTTTAGGCTTAAAACATTAATATGGAAGGAGACTCGGCTACACTGAAACCGCAGCCAGGGAAACTGACGCGGGCTTATAGGAGGCTATGTCAGGTGAAGGGAACTAAAATTATATATAACACATTTAAAGAAACAATAAAGTGTGACTTGTAGTGTTATCCACTTCAGTTATATCAAAAACTATTGGACTCATGTACACCGTATACGCTCGGCCGATGGGCATCGACGCTGGTGATAGGAATACTATATTTGGCTCGAGTTTTTTATTTACAAGTAGGTGTAGTTAATAAAATGAATTATGTTCTTTTTTAATTGTTTTCCTTTTTATTTTTTTTTAAAGGGATGGTATATCGTAACCTACGCATTAGGTATTTATCATCTCAATTTGTTTATCGCATTTCTCTCGCCTAAAATTGATCCGGCCATGCAAGATGAAATAGGTAATTATTTTGTATATTTCAAACAATATTTAGGTAATTGTTATGTAATAAATACGTAATAATTACGTTTTTTTTAAGCATAATATGTAATTCGTAATGTACATAATTCGCAAACATTGATAATTGTTACACTTATCTGTGGAATTAAATGCAATGCCACGTACGTGTACATAAGTTAAAATTGTTTACATTCACTGTACATTCGAAAAAATTAGATAATATTAGGCTACTAGCTTAAAAAAATAAATATTGGATTTTAGATTTCTGAACATATAAAAGTCTGTGAAGTCTTATTAAAATGTATCACCAGAAGTATTAAGAAAAATGTAATTCACAAGCCATGTATAAATCTTGTAATGTTCATACGAAATTTTTGAGAATTTTAGAAATCCAAAATTTCGTTTAATCGCTTAACAAAAAAAACTATCAGCTAAAATCTGTTAACTCTACGCTAATTATAGTATTTTAATCAATTGCAGAAGATGGTCCAGAGTTACCAACAAAAATTAATGAAGAATTTCGACCTTTTATTCGTCGTTTGCCAGAATTCAAATTTTGGTATTCAGCAACAAAAGCAATCGTTATCGCTATGATATGCACATTTTTTGATGCTTTTGACATCCCTGTATTTTGGCCTATTTTGGTCATGTATTTCATTACGTTATTTTGCATAACGATGAAAAGGCAAATCAAGGTAAATAAGTACTTCTATTTCTGTTTTAATTTAATTTCAATGAAATTTTTGATTTATTGTTTTTCTGAAATAATAATTTGCAATTTTAGCATATGATCAAATATCGTTATATTCCCTTCACCCACGGGAAACCACGATATCACACCCAAGACGATTCAGGCAGGGCTGGTTAAAATCGACAGCTACGCAAGTCTTTTAGACAATAAATTGATTTTTATCAGTCACTTGTGATGGGACAGGAAAAACAAATTGACCACAACACTGCTACCTTCCGTGTAGTGATCAATTTTTATTTCGTTGGTTTTCAACAGATTTAATAAATAAATATAAAAAAATCTGGCATAGCCAAATTTTCCCTGGACTTTTATCTTCGACTTTTGTGCATCGACTCTTGTTACGACCACTAATAAATTAATTTCGAATTGTATTAAAAGAAATAAATAAAAATAAATGAAATTGTTTAATTAAACAAGAGTTTGTATACAGAATATAAAATCGTGAATGAAATGAATTGATATATTAGTTACACCATAGCTTTTTTTGTGATTATTTTTGGGCCGTTTCTTTTGTATTATAAGTAAAAATTGGTTCATAATTTAAATAAAAATTGAATGGAATTAGATGGGTGTGTATAAGTCGCGTGGCGATCCTGATGTTGCGTGGTGCGCGTCAATTGCGAGACCCACCTCTTCGTATGTGAGCGAGGCCAGTATGTCGTGGGATTATTTTCACATTTACTCCACAGTCGGTTCATTCTTCTCGCCCGAAAGCACAAGTGGAGTTCCGGGTCGAACTCGATTTCCCTCAACAACACATGCCACTCCGCCACTTGCAGCAACTGCCAATCACCTGCTCAGCTCAACGAGCAACGTATAATTAAGCAACAAGCCAAATCTTAAGTTTATTAGCCTGAAAATTTTCTCCGATTAGACTCGAACGAATTACAAGAGCGCAACGGATTGAGCACGGTGTGTGCCGTCATGCAAGACCAATACACTGCCACGTAGTCCTTCAACTATACTCACGCCCGAATCAACAAGTGCGCACAAGTGAGCTTGAAATCTCTCTTGACTTGACCAAGCGAATTTGTTGTTGAGCACAGACGTGGATAACAACAACGCGGAAGGAAGTGCTTCGTACAGAACCCTGGGGGTGAATTGCTCTCGTGTCGACCTCGCGCCCTTTTCTCCTCGGTCAAAAATCCTCAAGGACGAAATTAGATCGTCATGTGGGCCATTGGCTTAACGCTAATTTCGTCTTGTTAGAAACCCATGGCGATGTATTGGTAATGGAGCCTGTCATAGTTAGTTGGTTGTTGTTGACTTGTTCATGTTCTTTGCCTATACTTCTTTTGTTATCTTCTTTATTTATATACCATTCGTATCGCATCCATTGGTCTGCTGTTCATGTATTTATTGTGTGTTTAACATCCGTAGAACTTTTCTCATGTTTCCTCCTTTTTGCTTATTCTTTATTATTTCTTTTACTTCGTACTTCGTTTCCTACGTCTGTTTGTTTGTTTTTTATCTGGTCATTTGTGTCGGTGCGCTTGCTACAAGTTTTAATATTGGCCTCAATGTGTGTGGATCGTGTCCTATACTCGCAGTGTCTTCATCGTTATCGCGTAAGTGCTAACCAGGTTCGTTATCATGTTGTGTTTTTATCATTATTATGCACATGCATTGGTCTAGCGGGTATTTTCTCACGGTTTTCACAAACTTTTCCTTCTACCACTTCAACTGATACATGCATTGTGTTTTCAATTCAATGGCCGTTTCCTTTTGCAATTTTATTCGTTGTCATTTTAACACTTTCCTTTTCATCGCATTTGGTTTGTGCACTCTTGTTATGCATCTATAAATTGAGTTCTCGTTATGCTTCCATTACTCGACCCCTTAATCAGTGCTCGGTCGTCTTTGCCACATCCCTTTCGTGCTACGCCGTCCATCATTTGCCTTATTTGGTAAGTTGTTCTGGTTCACCTCATATGTAACATTCAATTAGAATTTAAAATACAGTAGTTTTTTTTTATTAATTATTATTTATTATTAATTTTTACAGATTATTACTGTGTTTATCTTATTTGTGCTACCAATCTCAACTCCTTGGTTGGAAAACGGATTTGCATGGCTTTCTTTTGCAGATTCTTTATTTTTGCCTGTTGTTTTGGTATTAGCTGATAAAACTCATTGGGAAGCTTTGAAAAAAACATTTCGTCGACCAACTTTAATTCGCCATTCGTTAGGTAATTATATGCTTTATTTTATAGTTTTATTTTTGTTTTGTATTGTAATTTGTTGTTTTTGTAATTTTAGCTGAATCATGCGATACTTTTCAGTACTTAAATGAGTTATCTGAAGCTAAAATTTTTCCTCGTCGATTGTTTGATAGTACGTTTGCATCTAAATCCACTTTCAAGGTCTGTAATGGCGTTAAAGAAGATCCATTTGTTTGGCCGATTGAGTGCCCAAGGAATTCTCTTAATGAAATTGTTTTAAGTCCACCCCGGGATAATATTATTATGCAACCAGTATATTCTATCAATGCTCTGCGGAATCGAAGTTCTACCGATATACATTTAGGAATGTTGAATGGAAATAATTCATTTGTGGATTATTCTGATGATGATGATGACACAAGCTCGGTTTGTGGTTCTGTTGCTGCAAATGAAGATTTTGAATTTCATAATGTTCGAAGAATGCCATTGCCAATTATTGATGATAGAACTTACCAAATATCGGATAAAAGTCGTGCCAATTCGGACACTTGGACAAGAAGTCGGAATCGTTTATCTTTGTCCTTGAATGATTTAGATCAACTTGATTTGGATGTAAAAGATAATGATGCTCAAAAAGATTTTAAAAGAAACTTATATGTGCAATTATCAGAAGCAGTCAGTGAAAGCAAGCTGAATGAAAATGAAAAAACTTTATCACTTTCCTCTCGAAGAAACTTAAATAGAGAGGAATATAAAAAAATTGCTTCGAAAATTGATGAAAATTTTGTTATTACACAATTTGATGCAGATGGCGACCATCTGAAAAAGAGCAATCAACTAGATTATAAAAAAGTGTTTATTACTAAATATTTGTAGTCAGAAAAATGAGATAAATAGATATTTGTTTGAACTAAATTTAAGATTTGTCTAAGTTTGAAATTTAATTTCAAAGTGCTTAATTTTCAGAATTAGAATTAAAAACTACGTGTGATTAACCCAGATTAGGATTACATTTGGAGTAATTCATTGCTCTTTGTGAACCGAAAATAATACTTTACGAAGTGAAACAGTGAAATCTAATAATAATTCTGGTGTAAAGGTAGATAAGAAGAAAACATTCCGGAACAGCCAGAATGTAGGAATTATAAATTAAATAGTTTAATTTTTAAAGCAAGTATGACATTTGATTAAATTTCTGAATATACCAGTATGAGCAAACTTGTATTTTTTTATTTTTGAATTTATTTGTTGTCAGAATTTGAAATGTTTATTATTATTAAAATAATTTACAGAAATTACGTAGTTATAAAATTTTATTCTTGCATAAATTGATTGCACGAATGATTCTACGTGCTTCTACAATGACTATGATTTTCTCGTAAGATGTCGCATCAATCGACGGTATCCGATCGCCATTAGCAGTGAATAACTTGCAGAAGCATGGATTGTGAGCGTGCTTGGAAATGTTGGAGCTTGTCTAAAATATTGATATTATTATTTCTTAATATTTTTCCTTACACGTCTGGACTATACGAGGATCAAATTGGAAAATTTGATTGGTAACTGATTTATAAATTAATTTAAAATATTACAATTAATTATTTATTTCCTGTTCTACCGGCTTAATATTACTGTAAACTTAATCTCATAATTTTTTTTCAGGAGAAAGCAATATATAGGAAGAGTAGAGCACGTGTATTTTAATCCAGTGACCCGAAGACTTTGTGTGGGCACCAATCAAAATGTTATTGCAGCACTTAATCTCCGATCTGGTGGCACAAGTAAAGTTTAGATGATATTAACTTTTACTTTGTTAAAAATTTATACAAAATTTATCAATGGCTTTTTTAGTATGGCGACAGATCTACGAATCAAGTCCAAATGGAGACATTGACTTATTTCATGGATGGAAAGGTGTTATTATAATTACTGACAGCAAACTTAATTTGAAAAATGTATTAATTAATTATTAATTTCAGATGAATTATTTGTTATTTCTGGTGATGGCAAAGTTTTAAGAAACTGGGATATTTCTAACGGATATATAATCTGGGAATCGTCATTACTACTTCCAATTCATGAAAAGTAATAACTTGAAAACAATTTATTCGCTACGATACTGTTTATTTAACCATTTATTATTTATTTTGATTGAACAGCATTTTAAATAATTTTTATTATCTTAAACCTGAAGAAGAACAACTAGTAGTAGCAACTCTGACCACAGATGCACAATTGCACGTGACTGTTTTAAATTATACATCAAATTCGGTTATTTGGACTCAAAGCTACGCAGCACCTTGGGTGTCTCATTCAACCACTTGTCAGTTTTTACCTAATATGTATTTTGCTTGTATTGACCAAGAAGCATTCGTTATATACAAGATAAAAATTGCCCCTAATTCAAAATTTACAGCTAATATGATTCCGGTAACGTAGTATTCACTACTTGAAAAATTTTATATTTACAAATATAATGTTATGTTCTAGCGATTTGAAAAAAAATTATCCAATTTTAAGCCAAAATTTGTTAGTTCATCAAGTTTTAGTGGTGACGATAATCAGTTTTTTGGTGTAACTGTTGATGATGAGTACATCATGTTAGCTCAAATTGAAAATGACGCATTGAATTTTGTTCGTGCGTTACCACAGGTAAAATAAGTTATTAAATTTAATAAATGTTAAATAATAGAGTAATGCTGGTTTTATTTTTATTTTCAAGGTGCTTACTATTAATCTTGTGGAAAATAATGGCGACTATTTACTATTTACATTGCATAAAAATAATGTAAGAAATTTTATTAAATAGGAAGACAGTCCTTCATTAAATTCTAATATTTTAATTCAATTTATTGAAAATAGGATAAAATTGTATTAGAAGTTTATAATGGAGTTGATGTAAATGCTTCTCGAACTGCTGTCATGATTGATGTTCCATCTCAACATTATGGAATACCTGAAAAGGTAAATATTAATATTAAAAATAATTTTTTCTTGATTATTAGTATTAATTGATATTTAAAAATTTAGATGTGGATTTCTATGTTTTCTCGCAAAGAAGGCGACACATCACATCGCATTTTATTTACAACTCAAGATGATGCTTTAATGCTAAATCAAATGAATGGTAAGTTATGCAAAGTTTTACTATTCAATGCTCTACAATATTTTTTTTTAGGTAAAGTAGTTTGGATTAGAGAAGAGGCTTTGGCTTCTGTAGCCAATGTTGAAATGATTGATTTACCAATGTCCGAAAGTGATATTCAATTTGAACAAGAATTTAGACTTGATGACAGTAAATAATAAAATAAAAAAAAATATTTTTTTTATTAATTAATATTGTTTTCTATTATTAGCTAATTTGTTTACTATGTTATTAAAAAGACTTACAAGTCAAGTGTTTCAGTTGGAAAATACTATTTTATCAATTATTAGTGGTATATACCCAAGACGAAATCTTATGACTGCAGAATCATCTTCGTCTCTCACAAGAGATGTATTTAACATTAACAAAATAATTGTAGTTGTGACTCTTTCTGGAAAGGTATTTTAATTAATTTGATTAAAAGGTCGTTTACTTAATCTAATTCTTTTAATTTTACATTTTTAGTTGTTTGGAATTGACAGCACAAGTGGTAAAATCATTTGGCAGCGGTTTTTATCAAATCTTGAACCGTTTGATGCTAATGCTCATCAACCTTTTTCTTTGTTTTCGCAAACGAAAACTACTCATTTTTCACAATTACCTCAGTGCGCACTAATAGGAGTCAACAAGGTGAGTTGAAAATAGAGTTGCGAATTACAATTTATTTAATTAACTTAATAAACTTAATATTTGACTTAGCAAACCAAAAATGGATTAATATATCAATTTCATTCCTTGACTGGTGAAGAAATTGGTGTCGGAACAATTAATTTAGATTTCAAAATTGCTCAAGTAATGCTACTACCACCACCAGAGGATGACTATTTACGTGGAATACTTCTACTTGATACAACTGGTCATGTAAGTATATATTGGTAGAATCGTTGAAGTTTTTTTGTTAAACTTTTTAATGTAAATGAAACATGGTTTTTAGGTGTTCGTTTATCCAGAGTCTGCTACGCAGGGAGTACGCGATTCAATGTCATCATTTTTTTTATATACTGCTAAGCCGAAGGAAAGTACAGTGACAGGGTTTAAGCTTACTTCAATTAATAATGTAAAGGTTATAAGGTTCTAAATTTTTCGCACATTATTAATTAAAATGCTTAATTTTATTTTCTCAGAAAATTATGGCTATGCCTATTTGGAATGTAAAGTTGCCTCAATTTCATTCAATTACACAAGTAGTAACTAAACCACTGAACGGTAGAGTATATCAAACATAATCTTTAACAATATGTTCATGTAAAAATAAAATATCTATTTATCATTTTTGTATTTAAAGAACATGTACATTCTCAAGGGCGCGTGATGGGAGACCGAAGTGTTATGTATAAATATCTCAATCCTAATTTAGTAGGTGTAATTGCTAAAGGCACTGACTCACAACTGAAACGTAATAATAATTTAAAACAGTAAAATTATTTTTTTATAATATTTTATCACTAAAACGTATCTTTTATTGTAAAATAGCATATTTCAAAATTATTCTTGTGGATGTTATAACGGGTAATATAGTTTTTAGTGCTGTCCACAAACGATGTCGAGGACCAATTCATGCTGTCTTATCTGAGAATTGGGCAGTAGTAAGTTTTTTAAAATTAGTTTTTACTATTTCAGTCATTATTAAACATTTTTTTGTAGTATGCATATTACAATGAGAAATCGAGGCGTACTGAAATGACAGTATTAGAATTATATGAAGGAAAGGTGCAGAGCAACTCGACAGCTTTTTCATCTTTGAATCCTCCACAATTACCAATGGTAGAACGACAAGCTTATTTGTTTCCTTTAGGATTGAATGCCATGGCTGTTACAATAACTGAGAAAGGGATTACTAGCAAACATCTCTTGTGTAAGTGCAGTTTGTTTACAATTTTAATATCGGTTTATCTTATAAATCTTTAAACGTTTCAGTTGCTTTACCTAATGGCGGAATAATCGAATTACCTAAATCTGTACTTGACCCTCGAAGATCCGTTTTTCCAAGTCCTGAACATAGAGAAGAGAGTATCTATCCATATGTGCCCGAACTTCCTGTACCATCAGAAAGCGTTATTAATTATAATCAAAGTGTTTACAATGTTCGTGGAATTAGTACAGCCGCAGCAGGACTCGAATCAACATGCTTAGTATTTGCATATGGGCTAGGTAAATTACTCAAATTGTTTATTTATTATAAATGTTTAAATATCATTTTTTTCTCTTGTTTTATCAAATTTTAGATTTATTCTTTGCTCGTGTTACACCATCGCGTACCTTCGACGTATTAAAAGATGATTTTGATCATTTTCTCATCTCAGTCGTATTAATTTCACTTATATTGGGAGCGTACCTTATAAGACAATTAGCAGCTCGCAAAGCTTTACATCAAGCATGGAAGTAATATAAATAGAAATTAAACTATTTACTTTTTTTTGTTAATTTATTAAACAAATTTTTAAGCACGAAATTGTATGATTTATTTTTCTTCATTTAATCCTCAGTCAAATCATCATTGTAGTAAACTAACAGAGAAGGCAAATAGATATCCTCAGGCAAATTAACACGATAAAATTGTGGTTGATCATCAGGAATGCCATTTTCAGCCATAGTTTTATTCATGTCGAGACAACGGCCTTCACATTTCCATGTATAACTTCGAGCATGGGTATTGAAATTGGCTTCATACCGTACGCTGATATCATTGATTGTTTCTTCAGCACACACCTTTGAAAACAAATGCTTTAGTAAACTGCAAAATCTAAATAGTCTTAACCAACTTCCAGTGTGTCTTCTATTGAAGCTAATACATTTATTACTCTTATTAGTTTTACATTTTTTGACAAGTTTCCTACAATGAGATGTTTATTTTTCCACCATGGAACTCCGTAATCTGTTGCCCAGTCTGTAGATGGAAACGGCGGTGGACCATGTACAAATCGTCCATGAGGAAAATTTGGTTGCCGTAATCCAGTTTCTTGATCAATATGTGTTTTTAGCTGTGTTTTATTGAAGATTTACAATTACATAAAACATTTAATAAGCACAAATTCGAAAATACTTCTACTGACTTCACCACTTATTACATTAAACCACATCGAAACGTCTTTACCAGCAAATGCTAATATTGGTTTCAGTAGATTGCTGCCTTTAATAATTTTATTACTATATTTTATTTTTGATAGTTTCTGTTAAGTTTACCTTTATATTCTTGACATATTTTTGTTAAATTGCAAACTTTACCTAGAAATGAAACCCACAAATCATTCGGCGTATTATGAAGCAGAACTTCATTTGGAGTGAAATATCGTTTAGACATTATCGAAAATAAGAATTTTTTTTAAATAAAATTTTAGAATGTTTCAGGTTTGGAATTTGGGCGAATAAATTAAAAAAAACATCGAGTGCCCTCTAGTGACAAAGTGATTGGTTTTTGAAAACGTGGTACGCATGCTCAGTTTACCCTCTATTCGTCTCTCGTAAAGTCACATGTAAGTATCTCCAGCGCTAAAAATTGAATTTTTTAAACCTTTCTGTGTTAAACTGTGGGTATTTATTCTGATAGAAGTATTTTTATCAATACTGTGATCCTTTCTGTGTAATGTAAGTAACTCAACTATATAAGACAATGCGAAAACGAAAAGCCGGTTTTTGGTGCTAGATGTTGATGACTCTTTCCCGCCATATTGGATTCTCCATGACAATTTGTCCTCCCACATTTATTAAGAAAAGTGATGTGAAATTCTCTGATCGATTAGGGCAGATATTTCAATTTGATGTAAAACCTAAGATTTAAGTTCGGCAATATAATTTTTTTGAAATAGATTATTTTTCTTCTCGCAATCTACGATTTTCAAATTTAGGCCTAATGCCACGAGTTAGTTTTTAATGCTGCATTTTTCTTTTTTAACAAAACGATTGGTAATTAATACTATCATATACCTATCTATACTTGTCTCATTAGTCTTTTAGATTGTACTGAATTATATTTAAGTTAAAATTGACAATAATTTGAAGTAATATTTAACTATTCTTGGTTCAGACAACAGCTCAAAAACAATGGCAGATGTAGATGATTCCCAATTTGAATCCGGCGACTCCGGAGCATCAGCTACTTTTCCGCAACAGTGCTCTTCACTTCGCAAGAATGGCTTCGTTATGCTCAAAGCCCGCCCTTGTAAAATTGTGGAAATGTCCACATCCAAAACGGGCAAACATGGACATGCAAAGGTGACAAAAAGAATAAAGACGTCAATTCAGATAAATATAGTTATATTATGTTTTGTAGGTTCACTTGGTGGGTTTAGATATTTTTACTAATAAAAAATATGAGGATATCTGTCCGTCTACCCATAATATGGATGTGCCTTTTGTTAAACGTGAGGATTATCAAGTAAGTTTTGTCCCAAGAAATCATTTTAATTAATTTTATTTTATTAATGCAAAAAATTTGTTAATTAATTAGCTTTGTGCTGTTAGTGATGATGGTTATTTGTCACTGATGAACGATAGTGGTGATGTACGTGACGATTTAAAAATGCCTGACGCAGAATTGGGACAAAAAATACGAGGAGAATATGAATCCGGAAACGATATATTGGTTAATATTAAAATTAAAAGACTTATTAAGTAATAATAGCAAATCCTTAAATTTTTATTTATCCCATTTTTAGTGTACTGTTCTAAAATCTTGTGGAGAAGAATGTGTCGTGGCTTACAAGAACAATACTGCTGGCGACAAATCGTAAATGTATCTGAAACAGCGGGAGTGGTCCTGTATAAAGAAAAGTACAGTAACAGAGAAGGGTTTGCGAATAAACTTGACCATTGAGTTAAGAAATTAAAAATGATTCAAAAAATATAATAAAACAAAAAAAAACTATTGAGCTAATTGATAAAATGTTCTGTATAAAGTTTCCTGTTAATGTAAAATGAAAAAAAAATGAAATTTAAACTCTGGCTTTCTTACATTTGGTAAGTAATAAATTTTAAAAAGTAGTTCTTTTTAGAAAATGAAATTGAGTGTACAAAGCTCCATCTTCTTTGTAGCTAATTTGTTTCTTACAATTTTTTTGTTTGTTTTGATTTTATTACACGAGTGTTTGAAAGCCTGAGTAACATATTATTTTGATATCATGACGGTTATTGTCTTTTTTTCTGTAAAACATCAGTAGCACATAAATTTTTTTTACTCGGTTTTATCCTCAATCGGATATCAGCAGAGGCTGAAACGTTTTCTCAATCATTTTCGTTAGTTTCTTTTTTTGTATTCTCGCTATATGTGTACATGTTCCTAATTTCATTATAGATATATTGCTGCTGTTGAACAATTTGCAATATTGTTAAAAATCTGGTGGACCTCCCAACACATTTTAATGTAAATCATGTTTCTTGAGACATGACGGTGGAAAAAATAAAAAAAAAATAAAATTGAGTTTATCTTAACTTTATTTGCACTTTTTACCTACATCTCAACACGTAGAGTTTAGGGTTATAAACATATAAACGATGTATTGTATGGTGTACTATTTGATGTTTTTGTACAATATTGCCTAGTATAGACATGTGAATGTTTATCTTGCGCCTAAACAATTGAAAGAGTGGCTAGCCCAATAAAAAGCGATGATTTTGATGATGTCATACACAATCCACCAATCATATACAGGCGGAGCGCTAAGTCTGTTCGTTTTGGTGGCCATCATTTCAGAAGGGATAGAACAAAGCTATAGGACGGAGTAACATCGGAGGTCGGGATCGTTAACACCTTTACCACCACCCTTAACACCATGTCCGACCCGGAAAAGCAGTCTGAACAACCTAAGGCTGTCTTAGAGAAAAAAATAATTGGTGAGTTGAACTTATAAAACTATTACATCCGAATGGTTGATGAATTTGCTCCTCGTAAACGTAAAATGCGAATCCATCTTCCGGCGGCCGCTTACGCCTTTGTTCGTTCGAATCGAATTCTAAAGTAGTAAATTGACTTAATTTAGCACAACTATCACTCATAACTGAATAATTTTTGTTTGATTAAAGTTTTTTTTATATTTTAGCAACCAAAGTAACTGGGACAGTAAAATGGTTCAACGTTAAGAGCGGATATGGATTTATCAACCGGTAGGCTTAACTTACGATATTCATAGGCTTAAAAAAAAAAGATATGGGGCGCATTACGCGAAGAATTCGTACTTAGTATAAAGAAGTCTTTTAGTAGGGTAGGAGTTGGGATATTTTTAGGCTATTGTTGCATGTAGGTCGATTTTATTTTTCTTTTAAAAAAAATTTGTAAGTTTTATTAAGCCTTAAGTTTTTATTGCTCCATTGATGGGAATTGATGCACATGACTTTTTCAATGTGGAATATTTTATTTTCGAAATTGGAAACTTAATAGTAAGGCAATCAATCGTCTCAAAGAGATAAGATATGTTAGTCTTATAATTTCTGTACTGAGAATACATAGAATAAAAGTTGCGTAATAAATAAACTTAAAACTTTTTAAATATTTTTATTTATTTTAATTTTTAATTTATAGAAATGATACCAAAGAAGACGTTTTTGTTCATCAGGTAATTAAAAAGAATATATATTTTTTTAAATAAAAAAAAAAACATTTTTTAAACGTTTATTTTTAGACTGCCATAACAAAAAATAATCCAAAAAAGTACGTAAGAAGTGTTGGAGATGGCGAAACAGTAGAATTTGATGTGGTGGTGGGAGAGAAAGTAAGCATTTTTACTCTTTGAATTTTTTTTATTTTTCCTTTTCCCAGCTTGTACTGAGTAAACTTGCTGAGAAATTGAAGTTGGCACTTGAATAAATAATAACTCAATTTAGGGCAACGAAGCAGCAAATGTAACTGGACCAAACGGGTCTCCAGTTCAGGGAAGTCCGTATGCAGCTGATCGTCGAAGACGTTATCGCCGATATGTTCCTCGTGCCCATCCACGAAGTAGAGCACGGCAATCGGTAAGAAATAACTTGTTGTTAAGTGAAGTATTTTAATCGTGCAGATTAATTTTAATTGTAAAATTATATCTTGTTCCAAACCGATTTTTTGGCCTAGTGATCTTGCGATAAAATAATTTAATGTAGTGCTATTAATAATAACTAATTTAAATTTAATTGAATGAAATTGTAGAACAGCGAAGGTGGGGAAGGAGGATCGGGAGAACAGACTGGAGACGGCGGTTCGGGAGAAGGTGGTCAACCTGATAATCGCCCGCGCCGGCCTCGAAGACCCTTTTATCGTCGGTTTTATCGCCGCCCCCGGACTCAACGCTCCAGTCAAAACGACCAGGAACCTGGGTCGGAGGTAAATGTTATTAGAAATGCTATAAAAGTAAACGGTGATTAATTAATTGGTGATTTGTTTTAAAGGGTGAACAGAAGGATGGTGACGGAAGCACAGGAATGCATCGGCCACAGCGACGATTTTACCGCAGTTACTATCGCGGCCCACCACGTCGTCCAAGGTCTAATCAAGACAGCAGCAACCAGAGTGGTACAGATACTGAAGGAAATAAGGTAATGAGTAAAGAGTGTGATTTGAGTGTTTTAAGTGTGCAATATTTCTGAACTCTTATATAGGAGAATGAGGGCATGCAACCAGATAATCCACGTCCTCGCAGGAAACCCAATCGACGCCCTCGAGGTCCATCCCGTCCCAAAAGAGAAAGCGACGAGAATGGTCAAAAAGAAGGGGGTGATCAGGGAGACAAGACGGCGGAGAAAATTGCAAACGAGGTAACTATAAATGACTAACGGAAGAATGGTGGTTATTTACTAATTTATCTGTTTTAGGTTTATTGAGTTGTTTATTTGTTGTTTTCTGTAAGAATGTAAACGGACCTGGCTCGCACGTGGAAAATAACAGAGAAGCTCAATCGAGCGCTTGAAAGAGTTTTATCGCAAACAAAAAAAAAAGAAAAAAAATTTACAAAAAGGCAACATCAGCCATATAAAAACACCACCTCTAGCAACTTGTAGAATGAGCTCTTACCATCCTGCAAATGTATTTGAAATGGGGAAAAAAATACCACTGGAGTGCACATGTTTGGAAGAACCATCAATTTGTTTTGATTTGCAAGTCTTCATGAAATTTGCTCATCAGGTATTGAGGCGGTTGAAAAGTTTTCATCATCATCTGTTTGTTGAAAAAGTCAACTTTTTGAAAATTATTCTATTTTGAACGGTTTGTCTTTTCATAACAAGTGCTAAACCGTTCGAGTGTTAGCGTTTTCAGTTTATTCTTAATTTTGATATCGGTGAAAGAAATCCTGTTTTCACTGAAAGATGAATGATTTGTATGTACAACAAATATATTTTTAATTTGTGTAATATTTCACAAATGAACTACTTTTGGAAAACATGTGCATTTTCAATAAATACCGCCCAAAATATTGGTATTTGATTCGTTTCAATTGTTTTTTTATTTCACACTACAAAATATCTGCTCTTTCATTTCCATAGTTATCTAAACAAATTGAAACTATGTGATGACCTGGAACCATCGCTAAACCTAGAACTCTAGGTTCTTCCTCAGTGCCTTCATCTACATAATAAAGTTATTATTAAAATAAATAAAATAAGTATATTCAAATATTACCTGCACGAAGATATTCACTACATGACCCTAATATCACATTACAGTCCCGATCTGTGCATAGAAATATACCAATTAACGTACGACCGTCGGTCATTTCGATTTTCATGCTCTTGTTGAGCCAGCTCTCCAACTTCCGACGTCCGAGTGATTTAGGAGCATTCTTCCATTAAAATAAAAAGATAAATTGAATCATAAAGTTATTGTATTCAGTTTCAGATGAATTATTTCACATACAGTGTTGTCTCTTAAATGTGACGGCGTATTAGTATGTAGATTATTATTTTTTTCCAATTCTTTTTTCATTGATAATCGATGATTAATACTTAATTTGCATGTGATGAATTCGTGATCAGCTTAAAATCTAATCAAGAAGTATCGAGTATTACAACTAATGTCTAAATTCTAAATAAATTTTTGAACCAGTGATAATCTCTAATCGACCTGAAAAAGAGCCCTTCACCAGTTGCAATTTTGCGTATTGCAGTATTATTTTGTCCAAGGCACCTCTCGATTATCGATTGTTAAAGCGACATCCAGGGTGAGAAAACAAGATGGTAAACGAAGCTCGCATTTCAAATCCTACTTCATTTTAGGATCGTATTAGAATTTCGTCACTTCCCTTCAGAAAATAGGTAGAAACAGCAAAGCAAGCTACATCTATTCATTAGCTTTCTATTTTCACAACACTTTTAGAAACGCTGCAGGCAGTAGATTTTATACGTAAGTACGGAAGCTACTAAGAGACACTGTTTTTTTTTTTAATTTTTTGATTTGTTTATAAAATAAATTTCATTCATGCAAATAAAATATTTCTTATGTATTTAAAACAAATTTGTTTACTGCGCAAAACAAATTTGTCCTGATAACAGATTAAAAAAATTGATTTTAATTAAAAAAGGCTGTTTTATGTTTAAAACAAACGGTTTGTTTGTCATGAAGTCGAAGACAATTTGTTCCGTTTAGAAAACTGTTTTATTTTTGTAGAAAACAAAAGTTGTTTCGTTCGCATAATAAGAAAAACAAAAACAAGATGTCTGTGGTAACCTCCGTAGATTTTATTACCGGAACTGCAACAACTGCCGGAAGTATTCGAAGCTGCAACACCGCGGCACCGCTCAACGGAGCCATGTTGATGTTAAGTTAAATTAATCGTCTTCATCCCATTTGTGGTACGATCATCTAAATTACTAAATATTGTGGACGTATTTATGGATGAGTTTTTGACACAAATATTTGCATATTTTCTTTTAAGTAGGATAAAAAAAACGTTAGAACTACAATTGAGTCGGAACAGTCCTCCTTGTATGAGGACAACTATTAGATTTCTCACGTTGCAATGAATTTGCAGAAAGGAAAACCGAATTCGCAACCAATTTTACAAACTGTTCCGCAAAGAGGACCTCAACAGTATCCTTTATCAAATCAAAATTGGCATAGACTTATTAGAGTGGGTATTTGAACAAAAGCTAAGGAATGAATGACGCAGTTGTCATTTAGGGCCACCTAAATGGACGGCCTTGATTGACCAAACAACACTTAAGAAAGGATCTTTACTTATTATTTGAAAATTCAAATTAGGATGAGTAGTTAAAAATGTAAGTTTAATTATTTTAAACATCTGAGTAAATGTAGTTAGTCACTTGTTCCATTTATTAGTTTCGACTATAAAACGTATTTCACATTAAAGAAATTACGTGTATTTAGTGATCATTAGATATAGAAAGTAATAATCATAGTTACTAGGAACTAGATAAGTTTTTATACCCAATGAATTTCGAAAAACTTGAGGTTTTGTTCAAATGCCTACCATATGTTTTACACTTGTTTATTCCGATTAACATTAGTAAAATAAGGTCATTACACACAAAGTACACGAACGAATATTCTTAATTTATAATTCAGAAATCAAATCCCACTTCGTGGCACCCCCCCAAGTAAGGAATTTAATCGAAAAGTTTTGTGATAAACAATAGATTGATAAATTTTGGTTTTGATTTTTCATTGAATAGACGTTAGTGACGAATACAATATCCCAAGAGGCATGTATCCTAATCAGCCAATGCGTACAGTACATCAACAACAAATAAGTGGAAATGCAAACCCACATGATATGAATAAACAGGGTCAACCTGGGATGCCGGGTGCATCCAATACACAAATTGTGTACGGCACACATATACCTACGGTAAAAGTAATTATTATTTAAAGGATAAAGAATATTAACTAATGAAACTAAATTTTCTATCTTAGCCATTTTATTCACGTCAACCTCCTCCAAGGGCACAGGTTTCTTCAGTTAATCAACGACAAGGAATGAATATGGGTATTAATCCAGCTGCTGCTACCCAGCAACAACAGTCGTATTATTCCCATTCCCAACAACAACCACCACCACAACAACAACAGATTATTCCTCTGCAGCAAATTAATACTATGCAGCACATGTATATGACAGGTGGTGGTGCAACTAATGTAAGCTAATGCTATTTAATTGTGAATAGATGATTTAAATGTTGACAAATTTTGTTATAATTTATAGTTTAGGCTTCCATATCCTCAACAGCCTTATCCAGTTCAGTCTCAAACTCAAGCAATGTATGTCTCAACTGCGAATACGCCATTTTCGTATCATGGAGGAAATCCTCCAGGTTGGAATAACATTTGATATTGATTAGATGAAAATTTAATATTTTCTTTACTCAATTTGTGTTATTTTAGTGTTTTATAGTCATATGATGCCGCGACATCAAGTTCCTTCGATGCCGCAAACACAACAGAGTCCATTACCTAAACGAGAGAAAAAGCTAATTCGAATTCAAGATCCCACTACATCTCGAGATCTTACAGAGGAAATAGTGGGCATTAAAATCGAAAATACAGAATCGGTGCCGTTATCTTTTAATTTTTTTTCTTAATTTTTGCTTTAGTTTAATTTAATTTTAATTTAATTTTATTCTTTAATCTTGATTTAAATTTTTTTTTAAATTGACAATCAACTGTTATTTCAATCGCATAATCCAACATTTTTTTTCTACTGAACGACAACAGAGAACTAGTGATGTAGCTGCTCAATTTGCTACTCAAGTAGCTGGTGTGATCGCCCATCCAGCAGTCAAAGAACAGGTACCACTACAGCAACCAGTGCAGATACAATTGCAGCAACATATAGCAGCCAGCTCAACTAGGAGTGCTGTGACTATTGAAAAATCAATCGATAGTAATGAAAGTAAAACTGATATAAGCAATCCCAATGGGACTAGTGCTCAAGTTAAATTAACAGAGAAAATGAGTGCTGAATCCGAAACTCGTGACTCTCAACCGATTAATGCAGTGACCAGAAATGTTCCCGCTCCATTTAAGCCGATTGCACACACGGACCAAAATGAAGTAATTGCAGTTACTCCCATAGAGTCTCCAGTTGTTGATACACCAGTGGTCATCCAGAGAGATATTACGCAACTTCCAGTCGAGGTTGAAGTCATCGTACCAACTGAAAACATCGAGCCGACACCAGTAATTATTCAGCAAGAGAGTAACGTGAATGCACCAGAGTCTGCAGAAGCTAGTGCAGATGATGAAATGAGTCCCCAAGAGAATGGTGATCTTGGTGCGAATGAAACTAGTGATCCACATGCTGAAAAATGGGAAACTGAATGTAAGTTGTTATTATTTATATCGTTGAAAAGAATGAGAATATTTTTAGTTATTCAATTTTCTCCCACTTTTTCCGTTTATTTAATTGGCATGGCTTAAAGCCAAATTTTTGAATAGTTTCAACCATTTTAATTTCGGTTTAAGGTCATGAAGAAAATAAATAAATTTATAGTTCGTTCATGATTTTTGTGTGCGAGAAAATGGCTACTTGAAAGTACAAAGTATAAGAATAATCTTATGATTGCGTAAATTACTTTTGTGGAATATGGTGATAAAGTAGTATTTAGATGGGTTACTTTTAGTTGGTAAAATTTTAGTAAGTACAAAATTATTTATTTAATCATTTATATATTTAATCAATTCAAATAGCGCCTTTATTACTTTCTTTTTGATAAGTTTAGTGTAGTTTCGCAATTAAAGTAGATCTGTGGTCATGGCTGATTTGATAACGATTAAATAATGGGAAATGTTTGCATATGTCAAAAGAAACACGAGTTTTTTTCCCATGTTTAGTTTGGTGAATTGAGGTGTTAAACATGCTATGAACTTGATAAAAAATGTTTTATTTAAATAAAATGTATGAGCAATGAGTTTTGGCTTGTAAACTTTCAGGATAGGTTTTTTTAACCTTAGTTTACCGGATATCCGGTATAATACAAATAGTGTATATAAATTATTCATCGATCCTCTAATAATAATTAGTAAATAGTAATAGTAATAATTTATATGCTGTTTGTCTGGTCTTAATTGTAATTTAGAATACAAAGGTTGAATTTTAATTTTTCTAATTATTTTCATAGCATTGAGCTATAAAACTATTTTTAAAGCAAAACAAATTAATACAGAAAAATTAAAAATATCAAGTATTAATTAGTGTTTCATTAGTTTTAGTATTTTCACTTAATTTTTGATAAAAGGGCACTGATTAAAAATATCGGTAAATTGTCTAATCTAGGGTACCGTATCACTGAAGAGCTTTTGACAAACTATGACTGGTAAGAGTAATACGTCACACCGTCTGTGATTAGTTTAAAGAATTATAATAAAAACCACGTGGTCAGCTGCAACAGCTACAACGTGTTAATAAGTGTTAGCAGCATGGTTAGGAATAATAAGGCTCGTCAGGAAGGTAATATATATTTTCGAATTAGATTATGGTGAAATAATTTTTTAGTGAATTTCTGTGAAAAAGATTCTTGAGTGATTAACATGGTTTATCAACTTGTCTTTTATTTCAATGGTTTTTTTTATTTTTTCTTAAATAATTTATTACTATTTTTCTGTTATCAAATGATAAGTAATAGTTTACACAGTCCAGCTCCAAACTAGTTGTCGTAGTGACTATTTTGGCGTTTAAACTGTGAAGATTAACGACAGATCGTAATATCGCTGATTTTTTTTCAAGTTAAGTGATAAAAACTTTCTGCCTACAATAAAAAGTGCAAAATTACATAGATTTCCCTTCTTGGATAATACGGAGGTAGTAATCACAATTATTGTAATTGATTTACAAAAAGAGAAAAGAATATTCTTAAAGTAATGAGGTCATGTGCTTTTTTACTTGTCTTTTTTTGTTAATTAAATTATAGCTGTATTTTTCTATTGTAGTACTGTAATTTATATTTGACATGTAATATCGGTGACCAAATATTTTAATGTTTTGATTATTTTATAAATGTGTTTTCACATTGGGTGATATTTTTTAAATGTTTTGGGAAATGAAAATAAGAGCTTCCATTCCGACTAAATTTACTTATATGATAAAGCGTTTTAATTACAAAAATACAATTTGTGGTAATTATCTGTTTGTAAAATGGCCGGTAAGGCAAGAGTAGGAACCGGATATGCGGAACAGCTCTATTTCATTGTACAAGAGGGCTCTTCATGTCTTTTTGGCAGACTCGGGTTTCGTGTTCAAAATAGGACCAAGTATGGATACTGATGCCACAAATATCTCAAGCATCGCTGAATGCATTTGGGAAATGGATTTTTGAATTTTTCTCTGTGTAATAGTTTGTAAAATGGAAAGAGAATGTCGTTTGAAAGTAGTTAAAGGTGATTTTACTAATTGTAGAGGTGAGTAATTAAGCTAGAATTGGAGGACTTGTTCACATTGCATGGAGTTAATTTAAAGAACAGCCATTTTGACTTTGAATTGTTGTTTGGCTTGGGGATTTTAAATTATTCAGATGGTTTTAATTGTATGTGCATAAGGGATCACACAAGGGAAAATACCTATTTTTAGGGTAGACGAGTTGTTGATCAGAAAGACCTTGATCTCACTGTGGATTAGATTTCCTACGCATTGCTGAAATTTAAAATTACTTATTTGATACCAGAATTTATAATATGAATGAATAAAATCTTATTTTTTTATAATAAGTAATTTTGAACTGGTGAAAACATTAAATTCTGAAATTACTTTGATTTTTTAAAATGGTTTACAGTTAAAATGACTAAAATGTTTATTTGCCAATTATAGCAAAAGAAATGAAGAAACAGAAAAATAAGAAAAACAAAACTTATTTGAATCGTAAAGGAGACAGTAAAGAAGGAGGAGACATGGATGCTTTTGTTGATAAAGAAGAGGTAAAGTTTTGATTTAAATTTAGCTGTTGCTATAATTATAAATTTTAATTATTTTTTTATAGATTACTGTTTCTGTCGGGAGTCCGTCGGCACCAGAAGAGAGTTCTAATGTCGACGATATAAGTTCTAAAGAGGAAGAAAGAAAAGTAGCAGAAAAAAATGAAGAAAATACAAAAGTTAGTCAAGATTTCGAAAGGAATGAAGTAATTGATGTAATAGATCAACCTGTTACTAAAAATCAAACCGTTCCAAAATATAACTATAAAGAAGGTTAGTAAACTGCTTAATTAAGTGAATATTTATTTTCTTAAACAAATTGTATTTTGTAAATTTCAGATCAATGGAGTCCTTTAAACCCTGAAGGAAAACGACAATATGATCGAACATTTTTACTTCGAATGCAGACTCAGCCAATGTCCTTACGTAAACCCGAAGGATTACCTGATTTAGAAGTTATAAAAGATTCAGCTGCAGTTTGGGTAAATTAATTTATAGTTTTATCAATAACTTGAGTTAACGTTTATAATTATATTTTTTAAGACTAATAAAACGAAACAGTATGAACGACCTGTCAGTGTATCCGGATTTCAGCAGAGAGGTCATATTCCCGATTTCATTCCTGGATACGTGAAATCTAGCAGCACACCAAGAAGTGTAAGAAATTTTTCTTTGATTATGTTTTTTTTTTTAAATTATTTTTCAAATTAACAATGTGATGTTCTTAGGCCCAGGTTACTCGACGGACTAGCCAACAAGGCGGTAAAACCGAGCAAAAGAAGAAAAGTATTGTATTATCTTTTAATCAAGACGTAAGGTTGAATAAATCTGACAATGCCTGGAAACCTACTTACAAATTTGGTAAAGATACGGACACCGAGACTCTTAAGACAGAGGTAAAGATTAATCATATATGTACATTTACAATGATATATTGAGCATATGGTATTTTGCATTTTGAGTTACAATTGTGCTTTATTTTTTATTATTTTAAACTGATTCGTGTTAACACAAAACTAGATATCAGTTTCATAGTAAACACAGTCCAGCTCCAAGTTAGTTTTCGTAGTGACTAATTTGGCGTTTAATCTGTGGAGATAAACGTAAGATCGTAATGTCGCTGATTTTTTTTATTAGGTTAAGTGATTAAACTTTCTGTCTACAAATACGACAAATGACTAGTAAAAATTTATATAGATTTGACCTTGTATATGCAAAATACACAGCTGTATATCAATTTAATTATTGTTTCATAGATTAATATTAAAATATATTTTCAGGATTTATATAAGAAAGTAAGAGGCATTCTCAATAAGTTGACTCCTCAGAAATTTCAAACATTAGTGAATCAAGTAAACGATTTATTAATAGACACCGAAGAACGGTTAAAAGGAGTCATTGATCTAGTATTTGAAAAAGTAAGTGATTTTT